>JAULBY010032017.1:0-15459 GCA_032358315.1 Ophiocytium majus
AGGTACCCCTCGTCCTGCACCAGCACGCGCAGGTACTGGCGGAGGATGGCCGCTAAAGCCCGCTTGACGCTGTGGTGTACCACAGTGTCATGGCCCTTCACAGCCCCCGCCTGTTCGAAGTACTTCAGGAGCACTCAAAGTATACGCTTTCGCGCAACCCTACATGGCCTTTCCAACTGGCTGAAGGCACAGGCTATGACAACATGAGCGGGTGCAACATCGCCTACTCCACAAGACAGGTAACACAAGCGGCCTGGGCAGTCGCGCTTCATGCACTCGCCGTCTGCTTGCAATCGCATATGGCACATATGTATGTACTACTAGTACATGGCAGGCACACACATGCAGACTCTAGGATCAAATGAGAGATGATCACAACTTATGATTCATAAGTTAAGTACTATGCGGGCACCTCCGTGAGGCATCACCACCCAGCACCAAGTGTACAAAAGTATGCAACGGAACATAGAAGGTTAGCCATACCATGGTCGGATGTTTAGCTCAAGTGGTGGCATACACAGCTCATGGTTGCAGCAGCCCTGTTGTCTCGCTGCACCAGGTGTGAAGCTTCACATCGGTTGCATCCACTGGGTCATAGTTGAGACACTATGCAATATGGACATGTCGGCAAGTTGACCTGCGCTACTGCATAGCAGTGCCTTGTACCGCACTTCAATAAGTAGGTCCTGCTGCAAGAATAGTTCAACAAGAAAACTAATACTCCGAGCAGAGTTTCCAAGTATGGTTGCTGGGTACTTGATCACGGGCGCCACACGGCACCAGAGCGGGGGCGGGCAGGTGTATTGGAAAGCGCTACTCCCGCACTACACGCACAGCAGCGTGTGTGCCGCGGCGTGGTGTGTGTGCTGAGTGGTTGCTGGTATTCACGCTGTTCACCTCTTACGCTATACAAATGAAGGGGGCCCAAAGCAGCAGCAGCTGCGCATTCGCCCTTCTGAAAGGCTCTGTGGCACGTTTTGACCACGAATATGGCAGCAGCACCTGAACGGCGGCGCCGCCTGCCGAACTCTCACTGTTAAGTTGTAGTAGGGTGGGTAGGGCTGCTGTCTACAGCAGCGCCACGCTCAACTCGCACGGCAGCGTGATATTATAGCTGCACGCCGGAAAACGCTTGCTTCCACCTGCTGGCCCTCCTGCCAGCACCCTTTGGAGTTGCGACCTGCGGTTTTCTCACCTGATTGGTCAAGACCTGCCGCGCAGTTTTGCTTATTGGTGATCACCTCATCTCTGCTCGCGTCAGGCGCTGCTACTGGTCGAAGACGGGCATCGCGTTCACACTCATGTCCAAAACGATTTAAATATATACTTGGAAACTCTGCTCCCCATAGTAGTGGATGTGCAAGAAAACTGCTGGGCGCCTTCTCAGCGCAGGTGAGTTTTCGGTGCCGTTGCTGCTGGTATCAAGAACGCCAGTACTAGTAGTAGGCAAGAGCGTAGCAAAGTGCGCAACTGTACACATCAGGGAATACACTTGGGGGTGAGGCAAATGACAAGTGCTGCTGCAGCTGGTGGCATTCACTGGAATGTAAGCAGCTGCTGCAGCAGCCACAGCAGCAGCTGTCCTCTATAGTGAGTACCCGGTGACCACAGTGGCCGACCCGGCGCCGCCAGCAACGCCAGTTGTGGCAGCTCAATCAGAGATGTGCACAATGTTTATGACACAGTGCGACAGTACTGGCAGGGCATGTACCAACGCCAGTGCCCGCAGCAGTCACTGTCGCTCGGGGTTGATGGTTGAACAAATCCCAGAGTTGTGTGTCAGGTGGTGTAGGAAGAAGTTGCGAAAATCAATGTTCGCAACAAGTTGTGGACCTGAGCAGGTAATTAATGCATGCAGTATGGATACTGGGTACTGGGTTAATCATAAACACATATAATAATATCACAACCTAAATACTTCGAAGTGTTTACAAAGCTCCTTACTGATGCACATCCACAGAATACTTGGGGCGCCGGTGAGTTTCCTCACTGTCAATTACGCTTGCTGCTTCCAGTTCACCCACCACTCAGGCTTCCCCTCCCGTGTTCTGCACACGGGCATCGCTGCCGTCAATGCTTGAGCACAGCAGGGGCAGATGCCAGTTGTACCTCATGTTCAGCTTGCTTGCAGCGCAGCGCGCGCGGCAGCGGCGGCGTAGCGCGGCTGGCAGAGCAGCGGCTGCTTTCGCCTCCGCAGATGCCCGCAGCCGCCTCTCCCTGCCCCCTCATTAGCTGCTGGTGCTGCTGCTGCGATGCTGCTGCGACTGCTGCTCCTGCTGCTCCTGCCTGCCTTGCTGTGCTGTGCCCCGCCTCTCGATGATGATACATGAGCTTAGAGCTCAGGCACACGCAGTGCTCAGCAGCACTTGGGGAAACACATGTGCAAAGTCAGTGACAGTCACCACTGTAGTTACAGGAGAAAGCGAGTCGATCTTGCACACCCGCGCACTGCTGCCGCGCGTGAGCGCTGCTGCATGTGACCGGCGCGTCTGCTGCTGCCCAGAAGCACACACTGCTTGGTGGCAGCGGCTTTGCTGGGAGGTGCCAGGGCATTCACGACGTCGACAATGAGCTCTGCTCAGAAGCCCACCTTCATCCGCCCGCAGGAGCTGAAGTCGATGCTGAAAACGGCCCCAGCAGACCTCCAGGTGGGTGGGCGGGTGGTTGTTGCTGCTTGTTGCTGCTGGTACTGTCTTGACATGGAGGCCCGCCATTGCACCGTGTGTGGCCAATGGCGGGCACGGGCATGTTCCTGTTCGATGTTGCTGGTGGTGCTGCTGCTGCTGGCGCGCTGCTTTGCTGCAGTAAATTCCCTTAGGATTTGTGCAGCGCTGCCATCGTGTTGGCGTGCTGGGACAACACAAGCGCAAGTGCTGGTGGCTGGCAGCCCTGAATTTGACACTCCCCCATTGCGCCTTTTGGCTGTGCTGGTTTCGCATGGGTGGTGCTCCTACTGCCCACTGCATCCCACAGATCATTGATGTCAGGGACAGGGACTTCAACGGCGGCCACATCAAAGGCTGCATGAACCGGCCCGTGGATGTGAGTGTTCATGCTTGCAGGTATTCAAAGGCGCTTGTCATGGATGCCATGCATGTGGCCGTGTGAAGCAATGACGGCGTCAGTCACTTTGTGATACGTCTGTGCAGATTGCAGTGCGGCCTGCCGGAAGCTGCATGGGACTTTGCTGGGTGCATGCAAGGTAGAAAACAGAGCGGCACCGTGCGGCGCTCTTTCTGCAATTGTTGACTGCTGCTGCACTGTTGTGGCGCTGTGTGCTGCCATGCAGCAATTTGAGGACGTGGATGACGTGGATCAGGTTATAAAGGAGATGGCCATTATGGGGAAAAAGAAGGTGGTCTTTCACTGCATGCTGAGCCAGGTCAGTGCACGAAACACCACAGCGTTGTACACCAGGGTAGACTGCATGCGGTTGTGGATGCATGCCCGACACTCAGTGTTAGCACCACTCATTACCTGCAGCTAATTATACAGCGCATTTGCTTGTTTGTACAGGAGGAGCAGTCGTTAAAATAGCTTGCGACATGCCCCTTGTGCAGGTGCACGGTCCAATGCAGCACCAGCGCATGCAGTCACAACGTATCAGCATGGTGCATACAGCTGAATTACTGCCACTTTATCAGAGCTCGTTGCCACCGCAGCCGCTGCAGCACCCGCATGTGCAGCGACAGCTCTTACATGGTGCCAACAACACAAATTTTCGCCAACTCACCTCACACTGCTGCTGGCCCCATGCTGCTGCTGCTGCGCATGCAGGTGCGCGGCCCCATGTGCGCTCAGCGCTTCCTGTCGCGCCTGCCCGCAGTGGACACGGCTGGCGGCGCCGCCCCGCCAGAGGTCTTTGTGCTGGAGGGCGGCTTCAGGGGGTGGGCGCGCGCACTGGAGTCTGACCCGGAGATGCGTGAGCTGACCGCCGATTTCACGTGTTACAGTTATGACAACTAGGCGCTGCTGCTGCTGCCGCTGCGGCTGCCACGGCCGCAGCACGGCTGCAGGCAGCGTTGTTGGCGCCGCACACAAGTGGTTGGTCGCACACGCGCGCAGTTTCCCGGCAGCACACTGTGCACAGTCTGAGCCCGTGGAAGTCGCGTTATGTGGGGTGTGACGCGCGCGTGGTTTGCTCTGCCAGCGTTTGACATGGCAGGGGCAAGTGGGTGGTGGGCGCAATGGCGTTGTGCGATGTGCGATGTGGACGGTGCGTGTTGTGGCCCATATCCGCCCTGGCTCCTGTGCGTGCAGGTCATGACCTGTGTGTCTGGTTGTGTCCAGTCATGACTAGTCATCAGCGGTGCTGGCAGCGCGGCATGTGGTGTGATCTGTGTTGTGCTTGGCCCAGGAGAGCTGTTGTGGTGTCGTGTGTTCCCCAACAAGTTACACAATGGGCATCAGCTTTTACATCTGTAAACATTTTATAATTCAACTTCAAGCGATTCAGTTTCATGGTTCATGCCCCTCCTGCTTGCATCAGCAAGCTGGCAATTGCCTTCACACTCTCGCGAAGCAATTTGCCCCCTCTCCTTTCTGCACATGCGTGTGTTCATGAACATGTGCAACTTTGGCCAACATAATGTTTTCTCTGCACGGTCACCGGTGCCACCGCCCCTAGCCCCCATAAATATTTAGAAGATCGAGGCCCCTCCCCCCCCCCCCGGGGGCCCTGGGGCCGACCCCCTTCCCCCCCGGGTCCTCTCACCCGGCAGTTGGTGCCATGGTGTCGGCTTTTTGTATTTGGAGGCGCAGAGGCACACACACACACACGCGCGGGCACCACCCAAGAGCACCAACACCTGTGCCACAGATCAGTGTCGCCACCTCACCTGTGGCGCCGAGAAGCAGTGGCCGGCGCCCCCACGCATCGTTGTCCGATGCACCCGCAGCTGACTCGCATCTTTGGCTGAGAACTGGACCAAGGAGGCTCGTTACCCGGGGTCTCGCCATGATGCAGGAGCCAGAGGCAGCACAGGGCGGGCTGGCGGGGCGTCGAGCGCCAGGCGGCATGGTAACCTTCGCCCCCGTCTCGTCCTCCAGCAGAGCGGCAAGTGCCGGCTCTGGCACAGGAGGGCTGTGGAGGAAGAGCATGCAGATGGCGATTGTGAACAGAAGCAGTGCCATGCTGTTGCTGGAGAAGGCGAGGCACCAGAAGCTCAGGACGCTGGCCAGCTTCCTGCCCCGCACGGTGCTGCAGGAGCTGACTGCCCTCACCCCTCAGCAGGCGTCTCAGATGCAGCCCAGCTGCAAGAGGTTAGAGGTGAGACAGAAACGATTATCGCCCACACATGCCATGTCACAGTGCCAACTCCGCTGTGCCTGGCAGGACCGCACTGTGGAGGGCTACAAAGTGCGACCACTGCTCGTGACCGCGGCATGCAGCCGCCACTTGTTGCTCAGCTGGTGCACATGCTGCGTGTGGGCAATCTTTTCTGGCCTGCCATGCCCTGCTCCGGGGCTGCTGCCCAGCGGGTGATTTTGGTGTTTTTCAAGTGCCAGCTGCTCTCGTATGTTGCTGCTGGCTTGCTTGGCTTTTGGTGCCGCCGCACTGGCCATGATCCGGCTGGCTGGCGCAGCTGCCGCTGATGAAGCGATTCGCTTCTTGTCTGTGAAGGCACCGAGCCTGCAACTGCTGTCGCACCTGCTAGCAGCAGCTGCTGGTCGTACCAGGGCCCCTCCTCCGCCGCTTCAACTTGCACAGCTCACAGGTGCACCAGCAGCCGCCCCATCAGCAACCCATACACCAACACGATCACCGCATTGACGCAGCCATCGCCCACACCATCAACCCATGGCCTCTCACCTCCCCCCCCCCCCTCAACCCCCCTGGCCCCGCTCGCCCCCGTGGCCAGGGCGCAGTCGTGGTGCTGTTTGACCTGTGCTCCTTCACAAAGCTGGCGGAGGGGCTGCGGCGCGGAAAAATCACGCTGCTCGACGCCAATGACACATCCACCTCCCTCGCTGGCAGTTACAACAGCGCCGCGGCGGTGCCAGGCAGCCCCGCCAGCGGCGGCGGCAGCAGCGGCGCCTTCACGGCCGCCGCCGCTGGCCCCGACAGCAACAGCAGCAGCAACTTCACGCCCGCGGCGGCGGCGGCGGCGGGGCAGGCGGCGGAGTCGGTCAGCTCGGCGCTGCTGTCGGCACGCATACTGCGGCTGCAGAGCACGGAGGAGGCGCAGGCAAGTGGTCGCCCGCGCCGTTGTGGCGGCAGCACAGGAGTAATTGATGTTGGTAGTGGTGTGTGGCCCAATCAATGACCGTGGCTCGGTGCGCTGTCATGGAATGGTAAATTACTGGGGGCGGTTGCCTTAAGGCGGTGAAAATCGCGGTAATAATATTGGTCAGTGCACTTCAGTGCTGTACCCACACGGGGTGTTCGCACAGTGTTGCTGCCTGTGTGCTACTCCATCGAAATGTCAGTCGAATCGCGAATCACATACTTGCTTACAGTTTTTTGGCGGATTTTAACTTGTTGCACAGCAGACATGGGTGCAAGCGTATCAGCCAAGAACTACGACGGGTGAACAAATGCGAGCCTTTTTTTAGCGCAGGGAAGTATGGTAACAAAGTTTTGCCGTTACCCTACCAGCTTTTTTGCAGAGCACAAAGCAGTGACTACTGCTGGATTCATGTAAGATACTTTATGTTTCAAGGCATGTCAAAAGACTAAAAATAGTCTCCTCCAAGTGCTGCTAGACCGCTGTATCATCTTAAATCGAATTCTCACGTTGTTACGGCACATGGACTTCGCATTATGCAGGTCGGTTGTAGGCAGCTGTTGAACAGTCAAGGTTCATGTGTTGTCAGTGCTGCACGCCTAGCAGTATTGGTGTCAGTTCCATATACTACTAGTAGTACAGTGCACTCGCAATTTAGTTCGTATTGATTTAGTGCGGTATGCAGTTTAGTGCGGGATCCTGAGACCTGTCACAGACCACATAATTCTATGTAAACGA
Source organism: Ophiocytium majus (assembly GCA_032358315.1). Lineage (NCBI taxonomy): Eukaryota > Xanthophyceae > Mischococcales > Ophiocytiaceae > Ophiocytium > Ophiocytium majus. The sequence goes on from JAULBY010032017.1 coordinate 6,966, forward strand.
TTCACAATGCCCTTTTTTTGTTTTAGTCGGGGTCTTGCTTTAGTGCGGGGCGCTAGCAGGACGACACTACGACACTAAATCGCGGGTACACTGTACCTCAAAAGTGGGCTACTAGTTGTACATAGATCCTCTTCACTTGTAAGTATGTACATCCTTCTACGTACAATATTTCACCTGCACACCATTTGTAAACATGTGCCTCATTTTCCACATGAAACCTTATTAGGAAATGTCATGTGAAACCAGGATTCAGCGTAATGCAAGGGGGTCCGCTCCTCATCTATAGTTCTCAAGGTGTCCACAAAATGCTGTCACGTTAAGAGATACTTGAGGTTGCATTGTAAACATGCCCTGCCAGTGCGTGGCACCCTGGAGCCTTCCTGGTGCTCTTGATGACCAAGTGCTCAGCAGACAGTCTGCCCGTCAATGAGCAGCAATATGTGGCCTGCCAGCAGCTGCATCTGTACCAATGGCTGCAGTGCACCACAGCAGGCATCCATGAAGGATGTACCTGCGCTTCCAAATTTTAAGTACGCACTACAGTGCATTACATTTGCGTGTCGACAACCACACTGGCAAGATTTTGTAGGGGTGTGGTGCTCATGGGTAGGCCAGCTGAAATGGTGGACGGCTTTCATGGAGACGGGTGAGTAGCAGTCTGGGCGCCCCGGTGTACACTCCCGTAGAATCCAGCAATTGCATCAACAGTTAACAAGCCAGAATTGCCTAATCAGAGCCACTGGCGCAGTTGCGGTACGCCAATGGGAAAAGGGGTGGGCATCCTTTCGGGGTGGGCAGTGAGGTGGAAAAGTGAACAGCGAGCCTGCTACGTGCATCATGCATGTTGACGCTGTATTTATGCCACTTTGCTGGGGTCAGGTCTCATGGCCTGACCAGTCAAAAAGTGGGCAGTTGTTTGAGTCCCTCAGTTAAGAACTGCCTTAGCAAACCCACCAGTGCCATTGAAAATAATGGCCGCATGTGGGGTGAAGAAATCAGTATGGCTAAAGCGGCTGCATCATGCGGATTGCAAGGGGGGGTCTTATGAGCACCAAATCCAACAACGGTGGTTGGTGCGGATGCCCTGGATGGAAGTGCAGTGAGGGTGTCCGTCCGCAAGAGCAATGTCATACAAGTAGGGTTGCCGTAATCGTAGTTTCGGGACATTACGGTCAACGGTAATTCCATCATACCCGCTGCGGATGCCTACAGCAGCCTATGAAGCCCTGGCATCTGTAATGACTTACCGTGCTGAGCACAAAATATGATGGAAGATGTTGCAGTACCATAAGGTTTCGGCAAAATTACGCTACGATTTACGGAGTAATTTTGCAAAAAAATACGATTCCGGCAACCCTACATTTAAGGCGCAGTTAGTTTCGGGGTTGTCAGCTGCAGCAGCGGCAGCGTTATCAGATGCTCACGGCGCAGGCTCTGGCTTGCAAGTCCTACGCCAACACCTGGTGTGTGGGCGTCTTCTGAGGGGCGCACACCCTGCTGACTGGGTTGCCAAATATACTTATTTATCAATAACAAATATAATAAATATATGGAACCTATGTACACACACCCAACAGCTCTACACCCACAATCTCAGCGGCACTACCGCGCAGATCCAGCGAAAGCTGCCACAACCTGCATGAGAGGCGGGGTCGAGGTGCCTCACACAGTGGCGCGGCGCCATGCCGCCACCACACACAGCGGAGCCACCACCACCGGAGCGGCCACCACCACCGATTCAGGTCGAGAGGCGAGCGGGGCGTCCGAGTGGGCAGGCCGGCCCGCCATAGGATATACCGCCGTCTTGGGTCCCTAGCTCATGCCGCGCATGCGTGTGCGTCGCACCACCGCAGGCGGGCTTTGGCGCGGAGCAGCTGAAGGACCTGCTGAAGATTTTTTTCCAGGAGCTCATGGGCACCATCACGGACTACGGCGGCGACGTCATGCGCCTGGCGGGCGACGCCCTGATTGCCATATTCCACGACGGCGTCACCGGCCACATCGGCGCAGGTGGGACTGCGGCACTGGCACTGTGCATGTTAGTGGACTGGCATATCCACATGTGGCAGTGTGTTGGCGTGCGGGTGCGGTTGCTGGTTGGGCAGCGCCTCTCTGCGCCGCCTGCCGTGTGGTGGGGGAGCGCGGCGGTTGTCTGTGCAGTTGTGCATGTGCCTGTGCCAGTAGGCACTGAGTTGGCGTGTGTTTAGTGTGCATATTTTTGAACATGTACAGAAAGTACTTCAGTATACGGACCGTAGAAGTACGAAAGTACGCACTTAGATAGCACAGGTATGCTAGACCGCAAGAACCCGCCATGAATTGAGGCGCTTAGCCCAAACACACACACACATTGACCACACGCCTGTGAAGTCACATTGCATAGACTGACGCCCCCGCGCAAACTCAGACCGCCTCAACCGCGCGACCTGCCTCACATCACAAGCGCTATGTGTGGTGGTAGGTCAAATCGTATAAAATTATCATACGCCATATAACAGTTCTCGCAGTACGTTTTAGCACACGTGTACTGTCTTTGTGTACACGTGTTTCTACGGCATGTCTACGCCTTGGGGCGTAGGCATACGCCATACTATACACATGTACCATCAGGCGTACCATTCGTCATGAGCCGTGACCCGTCACTGACTATGTGTGCATTCATGATTCTCTCCCACCTCTGTGGTGCCCTGCACAGCAGACGGCGCGCCCGACCCGCGGCTGCTGCAGCGCGCGGCGCTCGTGTCCATGTTGGCGCTGCGGAAACTGGACGGGAGGGTCATCCAGGGGCTGTCCATGCACCTACATGTCGCCGTGGGCGTGGGTCCCGTTGACCTGTGAGTACCGCGCCACTGGAATTGTGGGTAGGGGGCGTATGCACACTTCAACAGTTGGAATATCTGCTGGGGGGAGGGGCCCGGGGGGGGGGGGGGGGGGGGGGGGGGGGGGGGGGGGGGCGTGGGCGTGGTTAATGGGCTGGAATGGCACCGGCACGGCCAGAGTTTTGCTGCCAGTTTTATGGGGCAGGAGGTGATGGCGGCGGGTGTGCATTGTGCACACACTGATGCGTGCCATGGCCGCTTTTGTCGCACCCTCGGTTGATTGTGCGTGTCGCCTGCAGGTACGTGGTTGGTGACAGGCGCGTGGGGTGGTGCTACGTCGCGGCGGGGGAGCCTTTCAAGAGCCTGGATACAGCGCTGGACGATGGGAAGGCGGGGCAGATGGTGGTGAGTGCATTTCATTTCTCGGTTAGAAGTAGAGGTCAAATAAAAAAGTCGAGGTTCCAGTATTTCTGCTTAAGTGTGCTTCAATGCCCATTACTTTCAGGCGTAGCGATTTTTTTCTTCAGCAAAACGACAGTTTGCTAAATCTAATCAGCAAACTTATGTAAAATTGTATATATTTGCGGCCTCAGCCATGGCGCCTGTCCGGTGGTGCGATGCCTCATCTGCACTGTCATCCCCCGAGCTGCTGAGCACACCATATGACGCCCGCGCCACACCAAAAAAAAACAAGCAAATTATTCCAAGAATAGAATAATCAGTTTTAATTCTGAAATATACCCCCCAATATTTAGGCTGAAAAACACCCTCTGCTGAGCACTGCCGCAGGTGAGCCCAGAGCTGTGGGCGGGCATGCAGGGCGCGCCGCGCGTGGCGGAGGTGCAAGCTGGCGGCGGCGGCGGCGACACGGGCGGCAGCGGCGGGTACGAATCAGGGGAGTGGGAGGCCGATGATGCTTCGGCGTCGAGCGAGGCCAAGCCCGTGGACATGTCGGCGCTCAAGTGAGTAGTACGCTGAGGCCACGCCTTGTGCACGCAAGCGCTGGTAGTAGTGTGCTGTGGTGCATAGTACCAACAGTGCTTCTAATAAAAGTATACTTGAAGTATTTGTGATGAAAAATACTTCGGACTACATCAGTACGATATACTGTGATATGTGACATAGTAAGGTGGTTTGTGGTGCTTTTGGGGCGGTGTATAGGAGTACATGTATGCGCAGGCCGTGAGATGCCGGCACGCTGGTGTAGAGCTCGGCAGTGCCTGTGCATGGTGCTGCCCCCAATGGCGTGCCTTGTATGTAGTCCATGTTCAAGTTTGTATATCAACACTCTGTATGTACTTAAAATGAAGCGTATGGTATGTACTTCAGTATATATCTATCCTACCATACAATAGTATGTGCCGGTATATTTTCACATGCACTGATCTGAGTTTACTCACAAGCGTCTTATGAACGCTGAAATACGGGGCAGGTAAGTCTACAACTTCGCTGTACATCAGCAGCGGTGCATGTTCGTAACGGCCACACGCTTATCTGCAGCACGCGTGACATGCCACAGTACCTGTGGCAGCAGCGCACCTGGTGCCTGGAGCTGTGAGCACGCCCACCCACGCATACCCTGCTGTTGCCGCTGCTGCTGCCGCCGTGCTGGCTGCACAAGGGCGTGCTATGAGTGGAGCGCCAAGGAGCTGCCCAGCGGCAACTTCATGCTGGACTCAACAGCGACCGCGGAGGCGCTTGAGGTGACTGGCATGCCACCCTTGCGCGCGAACGCTTCATGCATACACTGTGTGAACTGGTACACTAGCGGCTACTGTTGCGGGCCCGCTGTGTGCCTGAGAGTCACGACTAGAGTCGTGACGAGGTTTCCAAGATGTACAAATTCTTAGTTTGTACATACTCAACCACGCACTGCCCACCATCACCCCGCGCTGCGCTGCCTGCCTGGCAGTGCGCCCCCATGCTTCAACAATCACCCGCAGATTCCACGCCACACCCGCCACTTCACCCCTAATACCCCCCCCCCTCTTTCGCCTGCATTGCGCAGCGCGTGCTGCGGCTGGACGCTGCCGAGGAGAAGATGGCCGGCAACGACTACATGGGCGCTGCCACCGACGCGCAGGACGCCGTGCTGGCGCGCTCCGACACGCTGGAGCGCGTGGTGCGCCTGTTCACGCTGCCGCCGATCCTGTACGCGTGCGAGGCGGAGACGTCAGGCTGGTGAGCGCGCTCGAGGAGTTGAATTTACTGTTGTTGAAGGAAGTTGAAGTTGGGCTGCGCTCTGACGAGCTGGAGCGTGTGGTGCGCCTGTTCACGCTGCCGCCGATCCTGTGCGAGGCGGATACGTCCGGCTGGTGAGTGCGCTCGAGGAGTTGAATTTACTGTTGTTGAAGGAAGGTGAAGTTGGGCTGCGCTCTGACGAGCTGGAGCGTGTGGTGCGCCTGTTCACGCTGCTGCCAACTCTGTATGCGGGCGAGGCGGAGACGTCCGGCTGGTGAGCGCGCTCGAGTAATAGAATTTGAGATTAGTCATGTTGAAGTTGAAGTTGGCCTGCGCTCTGACCCGCTGGAGCGTGTGGTGCGCCTGTTCACGCTGCCGCCGATCCTGCATGCGTGCGAGGCGGAGACGTCTGGCTGGTGAGTGCGCTCGAGTAACATAAGTTGAAGTTCTTTGGTCACAGTTGAAGTTTGCCTGGCACGGTGAGCGGGCGGCGCTGGGGGAGGGTTTCACAGTAGTTGAAGTTCCTTGTGTACAAATTGAAGTTGGGCTGCATGCTGCCGCCCGCGCTGTGCGCGCGAGATGTGCAGACGTCCGGCTTGTGAGCGGGTGGCGCACACAATCGGGAGGGTTTAGAGTACAGTAGTTGAAGTTGTTCATGTTGAAGTTGACTCCACCTCTGCACGCGTGCAAGGCGCGGAGACGCCCCGCCGGCACGCGGGCAGCCAGTGGCAGTGCGCACCGTACTTGACAGCTGCTTCTGTCCCAAAGTTGGAGTTGGCCTGCACGTGGTGCCGGCATAGCTGCTGCTGGCTGCGAAGACTGTGCAGCTTCGGCAGGTGCTGCATGGGCGCGCCGCGGTAGCAGTTGCCGCGGCGGTCTCTCAGAGGCACCGAGCACACTTCAAGTGCGAGCGCCCTGGGCCACCCATCCGTGCTGGCTCTGGTGGTACGGGGCCATCCACTTCAAGTGCGTGCTCAACCTCACACAGCCGCAGCTACTGTGGTGTCGGCCTGCGCACTTGCGTCTCACCTCACCCCGTGCGCTGGCACGCCACACATGCCCCCCTTCTCCGCCCCTGGCGCCTGCCCTCAGGTTTGCGGAGCTCCACCGCGTGGTGGTCATCTTTGTCAACGTCGGCCTCGACTCCAAGCCCGACCTGGCGTCCATGCAGCGCGTGTTTGGTGAGCGTGGCTGGCAGCTATGTGCATGGCAGCCCTGTTGGCGCCAATTTCGCGAGCCGCGCACCGCTGCACCACCCCCGCAAGCCCTGGCACGGGGGGGCTTAGCGTAGGCTTGCTGGCTACCTTGTATTGCGTCATTCGCCTGATACGTACGTGGTGAGCGTGGCTGGCAGCCCGCTGCGCCCAGCCCTCCCATGTACTTCAGCATACAGCAGCCCTGTTGGTGCCAGCTTTAGATGCCGCGCGCTCCTGCACCACCCCCGCAAGCCCTGGCCTAGCGTTTAGCCCAAAGCCATGGAAAGGCTCACACTTGGTGCCTACCTTGTATTACTACGTAGTATAGTATTGTGTATTTTGCATTGTCCGCGCCTTGCGAGGGCATGCTCTTTCCCCTACCGCCGCACACTGCTTCGCTGTTTACGACACTGTAGCACCCATCACCAAAAAATGCCAGAGTGCGGGCAGGAGGTGCCCGGTGCAGAGGCACTCAATCATTCCGGCATGTCGCGTGACGCCACCCGCCGTTGCACTGTCGCCGCCCGCCTGGTGCTGCTGACCCCTCAGCTGTCCTGCAAAACACCATGCGCACATACCACGGCGTCATAAAAGAGTTCAGTCAGGATGACAAGGTGGGTGCCGGCCGCCGCCGCCGCTGCGGCAGCACGAACATGTTACCTGGGCTACAAAATAGCTTGTTCTTCTATCCAAGACCCCCATGAAGCACCATCACAAACCACACGTGTGTTCAATGCTCCATGAAGGTTTTTTCTCAATGACGTGCTTTGAATCGCTCGCACAAAATGCTGCTGTGATATCACACTTCACACTCGGTGTGTTCAAAACCGCACCCCGCGCCACCCACACACACCAACCCGCCCAACACCCATGCCCGCTGCCAACCCACCACTGGTGCTCCACCGTGCATACCCCCCCACACCCCACGTGCGCCACCAAAACATCTGTTGACCGCGTGCCGCCGCCTCTGCGCCCTGCTTCGTGGCTCTTTGCAGGGCACGGTCATGGTGGGGGCCATGGGGCTGCCGCCAGTGGCGGGCGCGCAGCCGGCGGCGCGCGCATGCCTTGCTGCGCTGCGCATGGTTGCGGGCCTGGAGCGCATCGGGGCACGCGCCTACATAGGCATAAGCATGGGGCAGGTGCGTTGCTGCCGCAGTGTGTGGGGGACGGGGGGGGGGGTAGTCGAGTGTGTGACAGCGGTGGCGGCGGCGGCGGGCGTGTGGCCGGTGCAGAGTGGCCGTGCGTAGCTTGCTGTAGAATCGATGCTAGAAGTTGTACTTACTTGACAAAAAAGGTTATGCGTATCAGTATATTTTATACCATGTATATGTATGGCGAGCATAAATCCAATGTAAGCAATTCTGTACCAAAAGGAGTTTCTCCTCTTCGTGGCAGCGCTACAATGCCTGTCTGCTGGCGGGGGCGCGGTCAAGTGGGGCGCAACGCCGCTGCCGGCGCCTTCGGCGCCACTACCTGGCCGCCCGCAGCACACACACATGGTTCCCGGCGGCAAGTGACCCACCCACAATATGAATACTCATCTAGGAGCGATAAACTCTAGGTCTACCCGCCTGTAGGGCTGTCACCCTGGGGTGACCCGTGCAAGGGGTTGAACAAAGCGAAGACCTGCGCCTACCCAGGGCAGCAAGTCTCGCACCTACCGAAGCGCGGATTCCATCACAGAGATGTGGTGCGCTCAAGTGTATGTGCTTACACTGGGGCACTGTCCTTGGCACTTGGCATCGCCCACCAACGGCTGGCGCACCGCATTCTCACCCGCCACTGCCGCTGTCACTGCTGCATTTGAGCAGGTCTTCACCGCGAGCATCGGCAGCACGAGACGCGAGTTTGGCATGTTTGGCGACGTGGTAAATACGGCGGCGCGTCTCATGGGCGCTGGGAAGAAGGAGGCGTCGCTGGGCGCGGCGGCGGCGGCGGCGCACCAGCGGCGGCACAGCGCCAACACGCCCAAGGTGGGAGCTGGGCTGGGGCGTAGGTGGCGTTGGATGCGGGGTTTCTGTTGTGTGTGCACATGCTGTGTGTGGGACATACATGCACGTGTGTACACATGGTTGATGCGTATGCATGTTAATTCACTGTCCGCGCATGTGAGATGAACACGAAGTCACACAACTAGAGATGGGTGCGCCGGGTGCGGCGATCAGGGGCAGGCGCGTCACTGTGACTTGAAAAAAAAAGAAAACGAGGGGCATACTTCTATTTGTACTCTGAATCATCCCTAGCCCTCAAGGACACTGACCGGCGCGTGTAGGTGTGGGGGCTGTCTGGTGCTTTTCA
>JAULBY010032028.1:0-15455 GCA_032358315.1 Ophiocytium majus
ACACCAGCAGGGGTGAGCAAGGCTGGTCGGGTCCGGGATTCACCTGTGCGCTGAGCTGGGGCTTGACAATGTTAGACTTAAAGTTGGTGAACCCAGTGATGCGTAGCTCTGGTATTTGCTGAAACCCGGTGGCTGCCTGCACCGCCTCGTTAGCCCCGCCAATGGCCTCGTAGACCCAGCCTGAGGGCTCATCCATCGGCACGCGCTGCAGCTGCTGGAAAGGTTATGTGCATGCCACCAGCAGCAGCGGGCATGAAGCAGCTACTGTCAGTGGCTGGGCAGAAACATCGAGAGCTGCAGCATGCGTGCAGGAAGGCGGGTCGCGCGTTGTGAGGCTTAGTGTGTTTCATACTTCATAGTTCATGCATACACAAACTTACAAGTAGCAGTCGCTGTTATAGTGCATGAGTGCCGCAAATGCTCAACGACATGGGCGAGTGCCTCATGCGTGGCATCCCCTGCAGTTTTGAGGCAGGCGGCACGCGGGGCATGCTGGCAATGATGGGAAGCGCATCCGGTGTGGACAGTATGGATGACACTTGCAGCTGTGCCGGCACCCCACATGCGGCCGACAACACCAGCAGGGGTGAGCAAGGCTGGTCGGGTCCGGGATTCACCTGTGCGCTGAGCTGGGGCTTGACAATGTTAGACCTTAAGTTGGTGAACCCAGTGATGCGTAGCTCTGGTATTTGCTGAAACCCGGTGGCTGCCTGCACCGCCTTGTTAGCCCCGCCAATGGCCACGTAGACCCAGCCTGAGGGCTCATCTGTCGGCACGTTCCGCAGCTCCTGGAAAGGTTATGTGCACGCCACCAGCAGCAGCGGGCAGTAAGCAGCTACTATCAGTGGGTGGGCAGAAACATCGAGAGCTACAGCATGCGTGCATGAAGGCGGGTCGCGCGTTGTGAGGCTTAGTGTGTTCATACTTCATTCTTCATGCATACACATACTTACAAGTAGCAGTCGCTGTTATAGTGCATGATTGCCGCAAATGCTCAACAACGTGGGCTAGTGCCTCATGGCATTGCGTGGCATCCCCTGCAGTTTGAGGCAGGTGGCACGCACGACATACTGGCAATGATGGGAAGCGCATCCGGTGTGGACAGTATGGCTGACACTTGCCGCTGCGCCGGCACCCCACATGCGGCCAACAACACCGGCAGGGGTACATGTGAGCAAGGCTGGCGGACGGGTTTGGGATTCACCTGTGCGCTGAGCTGGGGTTTGACACTGCTAAGCTTAAAGTTGGTGAACCCAGTGATGCGTATCAGATTCTCTGGTATTTGCTGGGACCCGGTGGCTGCCTGCACCGCCTCGTTAGCCCCGCCAATGGCCTCGTAGACCCAGCCTGAGGGCTCATCTGTCGGCACCCGCCGCAGCTCCTGGAAAGGTTATGTGCACGCCACCAGCAGCAGCGGGCAGTAAGCAGCTACTGTCAGTGGGTGGGCAGAAACATCGAGTGCTGCAGCATGCGTGCATGAAGGCGGGTCGCGCGTTGTGAGGCTTAGTGTGTTCATACTTCATACTTCATGCATGCACATATTTACAAGTAGCAGTCGCTGTTACAGTGCATGAGTGCCGCAAATGCTCAACGACGTGGGCGAATGCCTCATGTGTGGCATCCCCTGCAGTTTTGAGGCAGGCGGAACGCGGGACATGCTGGCAATGATGGGCAGCGCATCCCGTGTGGACAGTATGGATGACACTTGCCACTGCGCCGGCACCCCACATGTGGACAACAACAACAGCAGGGTGAGCAAGGCTGGTCCGGTCCGGGAATCACCTGTGCGCTGAGCTGGGGCTTGACAAAGCTGAACTTAAAGTTGGTTAACCCAGTGATGCGTATCTCTGGTATTTGCTGGGACCCGGTGGCTGCCTGCACTGCCTCGTTAGCCCGGCCAATGGCCTCGTAGACCCAGCCTGAGGGCGCATCTGTCGGCACGCGCCGCAGCTCTTGGAAAGGTTATGTGCACGCCATCGGCAGCAGCGGGCAGTAAGCAGCTACTGTCAGCGGGTGGGCAGAAACATTGAGAGCTGCAGCATGCGGTGGTTCAAGGTACGGTGACCAACAATCCTGCCCTAAGTCGCACCATAGTTCTGAACAATGTTAGGAAGACAATGCCCCGGGGTACCCGAAACCTTGCAGAAATGCCAGTTTGCGCCAGTTGATTTGGTTGGCAGTCTGGGTTATGGGAAACATGGCAGGCGTGCGCCGCACATGGCGTACATAACTGTGGGTGACAGAAAACAATCAGGCACCATTGTGGCAGCTCTTGTTGCCCTGATATGGCAATGCGCGTGCTTTGTCTGACGGTCATTCCCAGTCCCTGCCCGATACAGCGCAGCCACCGCACGTCCCTGTCAACTTCCTTTCAAAAGTATGTCTTCCTGCACCACCCCTAGTCTTAGAGTGCAGTCACACCCACAGCGCTGCTAATAAATGCTGCGCACCCGCATCGATTGATGAGTAACAGTTGCGGCGGCCTTAGCACTGCAAGACTGCAAGTCTTGCCTTGAGGAGCTTGGTTGTGTAAGGGCTTATGGCGCCTCCACCATCGTAGGCCACTTTACCGTCGCCGCAGGAGTACCCAACCAGCACCTTGCTGGGATCGACCCCGGGCTGGAAGCACCGCAGGCCTGACCACGCATTTCTTGTTGTCCCCAGATTCCGCTCATTGTAAGTGCGGCAGGCGTCAAGGAGCAGTATGCTCGCGTGCGCACTGTTCATTGCTGCAATGACGTCCGCAACTTGCACGCCGTACAGGTCCTTGGCCACCTGCGTCCGCCGCAGCCGCCCGCGTGCAGCGCCGGGTCAGTGACCGCCAGACCATGGCAGCGTGGACAAGAGGCACCTTGAAGTTTCCAGCCCCATTATGTACATCTCCTAAATGAGACCAGCGGAGCGTGCAGTGCCGCGGCATGAGCATGCTGCACCAATAATTCACAGTGGGACCAGGTGCACATGCCCGAGGTGTATGTGGTACGCGGTACATAACCACCAAACGCGCCGGCAACAGCTGCGGCCCGGGGCATTGCAGGAACAGCACGCACACGCACCTGCATGTTATTGTGACCCTGTAAGCTCCAGTCCTTAAAGACCATCGTTTCCTCATCCCGATCCTTGGTGCCGTGGCCAGAGAAGTAGAACACAGCTGCGCAAAAGACAAGTAAAGTGCAAGAAGCAACGGACATTAGTACTATTGTTTATTATTATTACAGTATACCAATATTACCAGCCTCGGTGGTATTTTACGAATTGGAGGGCAAGCGTTGACACCCCCGTGTTGAGGTCCACTGGCTCGAATAGCTTTCACACATCAGCATATATATCTACTTCAGCACATGATTAATACTCACAACAACACAGTTTTGAATGAAGGCCTGATTCATCTATACATAAATGAGCATTTGCGGCAACTGTGTCATACATATGTCCCCCTTGCACGGGTCCGCCCAGGGTGACGGCCCCTACCGGTGGGGAGACATAGAGTTTATCGCTCCTAGATTGAGTTCTCATATGTACAGTAGTGAACACAGAGACCAGGCATAACCATTTCCTGCTGCCGCATCACTGCTGGTGGTGCTGCTATCACGTGCTGCGGGCAGCAGCAGCATGCCACGAACGCAGTGTTGTGCGTAAACGCGCACCTGTTGTGTTACCGCGCTGAGCGGCCTCGTTGATGGCGGCTGCGAACATGTGCAGCGCTGTCAGAAAGCCCTCCCTGGTTGGGGCTCAGCTGTGTTGTCACCTCAAAGCCACAATGGTCCTTCAGCAGATTGGTCATTCCTTGAGCGTCGTTGTGCGGCGTCTGCAGCCTTATGGGAGGTTCGTCATACTCCATCACACCCACCACCAGGGCAAGCCTCCGTCCGGTTCCCGGCGCCGCCGCCATCGGTGTCACGCAGGAACTGAGACTGACTGCGTTGTGCAGGGCAAATTCTACCGAAGGCGCACAGGGCGAGGCGAAATGCCACGCGCCCGCTCCGTCAACCCGCGCTCTGTCACCGCAGCAGCAGCAGCAGCGGCAGCAGCAGCACCACTGTGCTGCTGTGCGCGTGCGCAGCTTAGGCTTGCGCACACGGGTCAATCAATTGATAATGACGCCGTATGTGTGTTCGCGCGCGTCGCATTGCGCACAATAGGCAAAACTGAATCGCCGTCAGCATTTGCGCCCGTGTTGCGTGCCTTTAACCGTGTGTGATCCTGCTCAGGTGGGCTTCCACGCACAGCAGCACTTGGAGGCTTCGCCTGCTTCAGCAGGCAGCCGGACGCGCCATGGCTCGCAGATCGTTAAGGGCTCTGGCCGCCTGCAGCGGTGTGGCGCTGCTGGTGGCGCCCGAAGCCTTGGGATTTGGTGTATGCACCACCTGCAGCACTCGCAGCAGCAACACCAAGGCTCACAGCGGCAACAGCAGGGCTGGCGCTAGGCACAGTGCTGCCGGACCGCTGCTGTCGTCGACATCACATTCGGCATCATTGTCTCAGGCAACTGATGGCCTCAATGGAAGCAACGGCAACCCCAGGGCGCCATCCCCGCCGCCTGAACAACAGGTGGGTGGCGACGTTCCTCGACGCTCCGGTTTGGACCAGCAGCGGCAAGTGTTGCAGGAGGGCACGCCGGCAGCGGCACCACGCGCGAGCGAAGAGGCATCGACAGGTCAATCACGTGGTGATAGATTAGGAGCAGAAGCGGATGCAGCGGCAGCGGCAGCAGCGTCGTTGGAACCAGCAAACGGCGCTGCCTCCGGAGGGCGGCAGCAGCAGCGGAAGCAGCAGGCAGGTGCTGCTGCGCCACAGCAGCAGCCGCAGCAGCCGAGGCCAAAGAGAGCCCGTGATGACGGGGAGCAGGGGCGGCTGGAGCGATACTTCAGGAGGCTGGTGACGGCTGCCAGGAGCAGAGATCGGAGGCTGCTGGTGGGCACTCTGAAGAAGCTGGAGAGGGACGAGGCTTTTTTGGATGGGCAGCGGGCGGGCAGCAGGGATTCTCAGAGGCTGGCGGACGCCTTGCTCAAGGCATGCAGCCGCTGTGGACTGCTGGACTATGCCGACAAGCTCCTCGAGGTGGGTGACCGATGCTGACACCATCATGCATGCACGCTGTGTGTGACAAAGTGTCGAAGAACACGGGTTTGACACCTATACCTGATTGACACAGGGCTGTTGCATGCCCACAGGTGCAAAACTATTATGGGTGAGTATCAAAAACCTGCTGTGCAGCGCACATGCTAGTATCCACAGCATCGATTGGGCGCCTTGCTCAGGCCATGCTGGTGCACACTGCTGGGTAAGTTGGCCGGCCAAGGGTTTTCTTAAAGGTGGGCAAAGAAAGAGGTCGTTTGCTAACAACATGCACCCGCTTCTGGCGGCGCCATACAGTACAGCAGCTCTGCCGAGGGTGCGCCCATGCAGCTAGTGTCATCTTCGTGGATGTTTGTGCCGCTGCAGTGGTGAACGTGTCTTAGCCCGCACAATGATTATGGACCAGCTGGCAAATTTTATCTTGGTTTGCATGTACCAGCAGGCGGGCCCACCTGGCTGTACACTCTGTACCTGCAACACATCACATCTATCCTGTAGGCATGAGGTCACATTGTTGATCACAGCCACAACACTTAAGAGCACCATGCGCAACCACAACCAATGCCAGCCCAGCTCCAACCCCGCGTGCAGCACCCGCCCTCCGTGCCACGGTCACACCCGTGACACCCCCCCCCCCTCCCTATCCCCCCCACCCCCCCGGGGCTGCGCAGGACATGCTGCGACGCGGCTGCGCGCCGACTGTGGCCACGGCCGCGGCGCTTCTGGAGGCGCGGCGCTCCCAAGGCGACGTTGATGGTGTGGTGGCGCTGGCGCAGCGGCTGCTGGCGGTGGGGGCGGCGCCGGGGCGAGTGTCACTGAATATTGTGGTGGGGGCGCTGGCGGAGGCGGGGCGGTATGAGGAGGCCATGGCGCTGGTGGAGGGGGCGGGGGAGAGCGAGTGGCGGTGCGCGGCTGACGTCATCAGGTGCGCTACCTCTGTACGTGTTACGTGCCGTGTGCCGCACCACGGACATCGTGACGCGGTCAGCCACCGACGGCTGCAGCACCCTGCGCACATCGGTGCACTGGTGCTCAATATCATGGCCTACGTGCAATTCTGCCACATTACGTCAGTGTCAGTGTATGGCAGCCCTGGGGGTCTTGTTGCTGTCACTCAACGCCAACTCAGGCATTTTGGTCTGTGCCGTGCAGCCGCAAGTTGGGTAGAACTTGCGCTGATCAAGCTCGCCATCCCGTAATTCACAAATGATGGACGCAATCCATGCGAATTTAAAAATACCAAGGGGGGTGGGTGGGTATTGTCAAAGTGTGATGCCAAGTGCTCTTGTGAAGTAGTGCCGCATGACCAATGTGGCCATGTAGTGGCCGTACTTCAGAACCTGGTACCATGCACTTGCCAATGCGAGGCGGCTGGTCACAAGTTTAGGCCTGTCATTGAACGCATGAGGATGCTTGTGAGTACCTGGTTCCCGTTCACTTGTGTGCAACTGATTAACACTACGGTCCAATGTGTGCATAATGTCACAGCACTATAACTTGGACGCACCCACACCCAGTGTGCCTTACCCACCATGCTTGCCGCCGCCGCCACTGCTGTTGCCACTGACACTGCAGCCGCTGCCACTTCTGCTGCCACCGCTGCCACCAACGCCACTGCTACCACCGCCTCTGCCCCTGCTGCCACCGCCGCCGCCGCCACTGCCACTTCTGCCGTCACCACTGCCTATGTAACCGCCGCCGCCGCCACTGCTGCCTCAACCGCTGCCACCGCCGCGCCACCGCTTCCACTGCTGCCGCAATTCCAGCTACAACACGGTGATAGGCGCAGCGGCGCGGGGCGGGCGCGTGGAGGTGGCGCTGCGCGCGCTTGACGCCATGGTGGCCGCTGGAGTGGAGCCTGACGCCATCACCGCTAACTCACTGGTCAATGCGCGGCTGCGGGCGGGCGACTTGGAGGGCGCGCAGGAGCGGTTCGAGGAGGTGCTGCGGGGGGTGAGTGGTGGTCGCGGGAATGCTGGTGTTGATGCTGCCTGTGTGGCGGCTGCTGTCGCTCTGCTACTCAGAGTTGCAACTCTTTTGACAGTCATTTTTGGCAAAACTGTGGGCGGGTGACCTGGAGGGCGCGCAGGAGCGGCTTGAGGAGGTGCTGCGAGGGGTGAGTGGCGGTGGTGGCGGCTGCGGCGGTGGGGGTGTTGTTGTGGTGTGGCGGTCGTTGCCGCTCTCTCATGCTCTGGGTTGCGACAGTTGTAGGGTTTCAGCATTTTCAACAGTAGTATTTTGGGCGAAACTGTGGGGGCGCAGGAGCAGTTTGAGGAAGGTGTTGCGGGGGGTGAGTGGTGGTCGCGGGAGTGCTGGTCCGGGCTGCGACAGTGCCACGTTGGCATGAACAGTTACCTAATAGTGTCTACAAATCACACAACTTAGCCAGAACTTGAGGAGGTGCTGCGAGGGGTGAGTGGCGGCTGCACTGACGCGTGTGTTTGCTGTGTGGCGGTTGCTACCGCTCTGTGTCGCTCAGGGTTTAAACACCCAACAAAGTTGTGTTTTGGGCAAAATTGTGGGCGGGTGACCTGGAGGGTGCGCAGGAGCAGTTTGAGGAGGTTCTGCGAGGGGTGAGTGGCGGCTGTGGCAGTGGGGGCGTTGTTGCTGTCTGGCGGCTGCTGTCGCTCTCGGCGCATGATACTCCGGGTTGCAGCTGGTCACATGCCAGCACCAATTCAATTATCACTGTAGTGCTTCATGTGAATTCATGTGTATGAATATGTCACATACATTAATTCACGTGAGCGAACACGTCTGCCATGTGCCACGTTGCGCGCAGGATTTCTATGGCGTCACGCCATCGCGCAACACGTTCAATGTGGGCATGACCGCCTACATCAAGGTGCGCCCCTCCCCTGTGTCACGTGCGCATGCGCGCTCAGCAGGCCACTCCTGTCTGCTTTCAGGCATGCCCCGTTGTGCGTGCCAGCACAATGTACTAGTATGTCTAGGATACTTCGAAGTATGTATGTAATGGTATGGGTTTACTAATTCAGCTCACACCCATCATACTTACAACTGGATGGTACATGTATATATACTACAGTCTTGCAGTGTATAAACCAGAAAGTATACTGCAGACACATATATACATACCGTTCCGAAGCAGTTGCCCGGACAGAAACTTTGGGAGGGACAAGTGAATGGGGAGTGCAGGTAACTTAGGCAACCGCTCAAACAACCATGTGAGGGTGCCATGGCCCGTAGCACATCCTGTAGCTGACAATGCAAAACACTGTGGGCACTAAGTTGTTTAGGCACCCAGCAGACCATAAAAGTTGTCCGCCATTGGCGACCACTACTGTAGTACTTTAAACCACGATCGCACGCACAATGTGACCTGGATCATGAACCATATGCATTGAAGTGCGTGTTGACTCACTTGCAGACCAGCGTCAGCATCGGTAGCAGCAGTGTGCACACATGTGTGAAGGTGTCAAACTCTTGCACGTTGCTACGCGTGTTTGCTGCTGCTGTTTAGGCGGGCGACGTGACGCGTGCGCTGGAGCTGCTGGAGGAGCTCAAGAGCAGGGGGCTTGGCATTGAGGCAGACACGTACAACACCATGCTCACGGCGCTGTTCAAGGTGCCTGCCTCGTTCATCGGCCGTGTACAATGTCGCTGCCAGTTTGTTGCTGCAAAGATGCTGACTGAGTCACCATCATAATACTACAGGATTGGTGTGATTGACAATCGGCCCTGTACTTCTGAAGTAGTGCACGTTTATTCGTATTGCAATTATCAATTGCCCGTGTGGGCTGGAGCATGGCCCCTTGGACCTAGTCTCCTTGGGTTGTGGTGATGTTCAAAACCTGTGTAAGTAAGCGGGCATCATGCGGGCACCAAGCCTGACAGTTTCAAACCCATGCTTAATGGGACTGTCGCTAACTCTTTCTATTTGTGTTGCTGTTACTGGCTTTGCGCAGTTGTGTTGGCGTGAAACCTGGTTGCAAACATGTTGATTGGGCCTGGAGTGAGGCAGCGGAGCATGTGGTGCACTGCTCCACTGCGCACTTGGCCATATAACCACACTTGATGTGACAGTGTGTGTGCACCACCGCCAGCGTCGAACCACAGCCCAGCTGAGCTGTCCTGCAGGTTGCGGCATGTGTAGTGATGCACCCTGTAGGCAGTGAAGGTACAGTAAACCCCATGCACAATTACTTGCCATAGTGTGTCGTGTCAATAGGCTCGGAAACACCTGCACTCAACTGGTGAAACTGCTTTTGTGCCTTTGATTGTGTCAAGTAAGTACACGTGTAAGTCACCGTGGCAGTGGCATGCCGCTACCATGGTGAGGTACAGTCAAGCTGTTCCAGTCGCCAAATTCCGTTCTTTTTTCTGAATGGCTGCAGTTGCTTACCTTGTGTGCTTCACAGCAGTAGTAGCACCATTGCATATTATCACAACTTAATTGCTGCTGTTGCGTTCTCCACGCACATGGCAATCAGCGCACTTCCCATCAAAGTGCGCACTCACTTTCGACAGCCAGCAACACAAAAGACAGCCCAGCAAAGCCGACACTACCCAACGAGTGCTGCATTGTGCCAGCACCCACACCTAAAACTCACCATAGCCGACTCCCTCCGCCACTGCACCCTCCCCTCCAATGCCAGTGCGGGCGCGCTTGCGAGGCCCTTTCCCTGCTTCTTACTTTGTATGCTTCATACCGGTAGCACCATTCCATAATACCACAAGACAGCCGCGGCTGTTTCGTCCTCTGCACACACGGCTACAAGTACACTGCCCGCGAAACAGTGCACTCACATACCAACAGCCAGCATGACAAGACAGCCGAGAGATGCAGTGCGCCAGCATCGCACCTAAACCTTACCATAGCCGACTCCCTCCGCCACTGCCCCCTCCCCACCAACGCCAGTGCGGGCGCGCTTCCGAGGCCCTTTCCCTGTTTCGCAGCGACGTGGGGGAGGGGCCGGGCAGGGTTCGCGCGTCGCGGGTTACGTACAACATTGTTCTGGAGGTGCTGCGCTGCGAGGGGAGGAGCGATGAGGCAAGGCGGCTGTACAGGGAGATGCGTGCCGCCGGCGTGACGCCTGACTGGTGAGCCGTCGCGCGCCATAAGTACTTGAAGTGTTTCAGGTGTAAATTTTCAAGTGTGTATACTTCAGTATGTAGTCATAGTAGTATATATGCGGTACACTGGCACCTACATACTTCGGCTGTACAGGGAGATGCGCGCCGCCGGCGTGACTCCCGAGTGGTGAGCTGTCACACGCCGTACTACTGTAGCAGCTACTTGAAATACCTCCATTTTAAAAAAAAGTATGTAGTGTATAAGACTTTTATGTAAGAAGTATGCTAGCAACTACTTCAAAGTATATACTTCAGTCGATGATATTCATGGGTGTGTGTGTGTGCATGTGTGCATACACCTGATTATGTGTAATACTCACACAGGTAGGGTGCGCAGTGCCAACTGCATCCTGTAACCATACTTCGTGCTTCAGTTCATAAGGTACTACGAGTACTGTAGTAGTACTACTACTCTGGACACATCAAGTGCGCTCAGAAAGCGAAGAGGCGCGGTTGCGGCTGTACGGGGAGATGCATGCCGCCGGCGTGACGCCCGATTGGTGAGCTGTCGCACGCTATACTAACAAGTAGTTGAAGTACTTTCATGTAAATGTACTTGAAGTATGTACTGGAAGTATGTACTGGTAGTGTATAAGCAGTACAGTAGCAACTATATACTTCAGTCAACGATAAGTATGTAAATGTGTGCATTGCACTACATACACACTGTTATGTATGATGCACACATGGGTGGGGATTGTGGCACCAACTGCGTACCTGTGAACATAAGGTCATACGTCATTTTGCCAAGTACTACGTATGACAGTAGTATGTTTTATGTGGGCACATGAAGTGTAAATACTACCAGGTGCTACAGTACAGAAACGAGTACAGCACATGTGCACATGCATTCATGGGTACCATGTAGCATGTGTGGTTTTACATATTTACACTTGTGGGCCTGCAAGCACCCAGGACATGCATGCCGGCATGTAACAGTGGCATGCATGGTTCGTGTACACACACTCACACAATTCCCCCCCCCCCAATGCAACCAGCTAGGCCTGAGCGGCCATCAGGCTAAGAGCCAGGGTGCCAGACAGAGCAGCACTGTCCCCACCTCCTACTCCTACACCTGGCCCTCAAACCCCTGGCGCCGCCATGTACGCAAGCACGTGCTGAGACGGTGTGATACGCAGTGCAGTAGTGCGGATACACAGGAGTGCCACGCACTTGGGGTTTGCAGGGGAGGGCCCTATGTGGCTCGCCTGCCCGCCTGCCCGCTCCTCTGCCACTGCACCCGGCACACACTCCAGGCACCCAAAGGTCGCAATTGCCATAGTGGCAACGTTATAATGATTCTGGCCGAAGCCGCAACCCGTAAAGTAGTCATCTATGCTTGAGTTGCGGTGTCGCACCAAATCCGTTCACATACTTTGAAAGGTACATGTTATCAGTGAGGCTTTCACGTGCCGGTGCACTTGGTAGCCGTCGGTGGTAGTACATCATAGTCGTGGAAAAGCGCTGGCGGCTGTGCCTGCTGGCACTGCTCGCCCTGGGCCGTGTGCCACAGCGTTTCACCACGCTGAACGAGCAGGTGCCAGACAGCGCGACCACCATGGCGCACACAGCAAACTTTGCCACCCTCATGTCAAGGGGTGAGTACTCGACGAGCCCAACTTGTTGATTTCAACAAGTTGACTGTCGCCGACTGCAGCTCACCCGTTGACACGGCAGTGTCGCAACCTGCTGCGTATCCCACGCTGGTCACGTTTTCGGGCAGCTGCTCGTTCTGAGTGGTGAAGCCCTGCGGCACGCGGCCCAGGGCGAACAGCCCCAGCAGTGTCGCCAGGCACAGCCGCCAGCTGCCAGCCACAAACATGAGGTAGTACCAGCGCCTGCCGCCTTTTGTGCACGGCCACGTGAGACTCTCGCTGTAATATACTTCTTGCAGTATGTTTTTCAGGAGTACTACTGTAGTACTACTACTGTACTACTTCTGTGGTATGTGTGTACACAGACTTGGTGTGGTGGTGTTACATTAGGATGGGTGTGGGTGGTGGAGTGTGGCAGAAAAGCACACTGTCCTGCATTGGCGCTCGTTGTGAGAAGTGAGGCCAGTGGAGTGGCGGCGCAACAGCCGCATGTCACAAAGTGCACTTCTAACACGCTGTGGTCACTGTGGCCACTGTGGTTATGCCCACTTTGGTCTGTAACGCCACAATGTACCCCCACGCAAATGCCACCTCCACCGGTGACCGCTCTCTGCGGCAGATGCCCTCTGCTCTGTGCTGTGCTGCAACACATGCACCCACTCACGCATTCCCAACTTCCGCCGTCCCCCGCTGCTCCCTGTGCCCCCTTGCCTCGTGTGCCCTCTGCTGCCCCCACCCCCACCAACACGTGTGTTCCCGCCGCCCTGCGCTGCTCCCCTCCCCTCTCTTGCCTTGGTTCCCTGGGCCGACCACCGGCAACCACACATGCACCCGTGTGTGGTATGCACCTTGCACATACACACACACACACATGAACCATATGCACAAACTTATGCTTTTACACATCTATCATGTTTACACATATGAATCATGTGCGCAAAAAAAATGGGCGGCAGCCACACGCTGTCCTCCCTGGTACGCGTCCAGGAGGACGCCGCGGGCGTGTACCGCGCCCTGCAGGGCATGGTGCGCCACCGTCTCACCCCCAGCGCCATTCTCCTCAACAGCGCCATCCGCGCTCTGGGGCAGCACGGTGATGCCGCGGGCGCGGTTCGCGTGTTTGACTTCATGGCTCGCGCGCGCCTGCGGCCGGACAGGGTGTCGCACAACTCGCTGCTGTACGCGCTCGCGCAGCGCGGCGCCGCACGTGAGTGCCGTGTGTGGTGTCAGTTCTAAGCTACTGCTATTGGTACGGTATCCATGGTGTTACTTCTGAGATACTACTAGTAATTTAGGTACTGCTTATAGGGTACGGTATCCATGGTGTTACTTTTGAGGTACTAGTAGTAGATTACTACTTGAAGTACTTTTTGAAGTAGTAGCAATACTTCATACTGAAGTAAACGAGGCAAGTGCCTCAGCAGTATGTGGTACCATGCTTCTGAAGTACTACTAGTAGTGTACGGTATCCATGGTCTTACTTTTGAGGTACTGCTAGTAGTACTTTGCACCATCATACTTCGACGTACATCATATGAAGTGCTTCAATGATTTATGGCATTTATGTGGTATGAATCATACCGCGTGTGATAAACCCATGTGTGTGACATGGCTGCATGTGGTGCCTTGTGCACATGTCCAGGCACGGTTCTCATAAGCTGTTGCGCACTTGTTTGGTGCGTTTTTGTAGTGGCCAGTGAATGGAGGTATGTGAACCATGCCGCACGAGTCACACAGGTGCTGGCCTGGGCGGGGGCGGGCCTGGGCGGGGGCGGGTGACATGCACACGCACTCAAGCCAAACGCGAATGCAGGCTTTTGTGAACGTGCACGCAGTGCGGGCTTCGTGCCTGCCGCAGCTGGTGATGTCGCCTGCACAGGGTTGCAGGCACCTTGTTACCGGGCGCTCTGCCAGCGGTATGGCGGCATCCGCGAAGCATGGCTGCCAACTACACCAGGGGCAACGCACTTGCCCCCGCCTTGCGTACTATGCCCACACGCAAGCAGGTGCATGCCTTACGAACAGTAATACCCACACACACTACGTGTGCTGCCACCATCGCCAAGGGGCGTCCTTATTCCTCATCATGTGAAGCTGCCCTCCCTGCCGCCCCTGACGCCGCGTGTACCCTTCTGTGCGCAGCCGTGTGGGAAGATGGCAGCAGCAGGGCCACGCCAGCAAACCTGCCCCTGGCCGGTGTGGTGCTGTGGGCCGGGTCAAACGCCACTCTGCCCACAGGTGTGTTTATGAATGACCTGCTGGCGCGCCCGCATTTCTGCTGTCTGCAGTGTCAGGCGGCGCCGCAAAGGGTACACCACACCTGCTGTGCGTGTCACTTTGCTTGCAGCTCAGCATTGGCGCAGCTGCTGCATACCAGTTGGGGGTCGCATGCACAGCAGGATGGCTGCTGTGCCTGTGCTTGTTACCTGGCAGAAGTCAGCGTGCGTGCTGCGCGGTGCGTGTGCGAGTGCTCGCCAGCGCTTGATAGCCAGCAAACACAGCCCGTACCAACCTAAAACGACACGCCTATCTGATCCCACTGCCACTGTCGCCGCCACCAATGCTGCCGCCGCCTCCACCGCTGCTGCCGCCGCCTACACGGCCGCTGCCACCACTGCCACCGTCGCCACCGCAACCGCCGTCGCCGCCGCTGTGGCCGCTGCTGTCGCCGCCGCTGCCACTGCTCCCACCACCGCTGCTGCTACCGCTGCTGTTCTCAGGCCCTATGGAGGCGCGACTCTGCGGCCTCTCCGGCGTGGACGCCTGCCGAACAGTGCTGCACACCATGCTCACCAGCGAGCCCCCCCCCAACCCCCCTCCCCTCACCCCCCCCCCGGGCCCCCCTGTGGGCGTCGACGCCATCACATACACCACTGTGCTCGTGAGCGTGGTGCGTGCAAGAGAGAGTCTCGCGCCCGCCGCAGCGGCGGCTGAACCGGCAGCCGCGGCGGCAGTGGGTGTGGCTGGGCCAGAGGGGCAGCAGCCGTGGTGGCAGCGGAAAGATGCGTGCCTGGAGCTGTTTGAGGAGGCGCTGGCGGCAGGCGTGGCTGTGAATGGGCAGATGTGCAACGCCGTGCTGCAGGGGTGCGGTGCGGATGTGGAGGTGAGGGGGGGGGCAAGTGCAGTGGCGAATTGGCGTGAGCCTTGTGCAGGGGTTTGTCAATGGCATGCTGTGGTGGGCCGTGCTGCTGAGCGCAAGCAGTGGCCGTGCGGCTGCCGCTGCTGAGCGCAACAATCAGTTTGAGGTGCCACTGCTGGCAACGCACCTGTTGTCGCACCCCCGCAGTTGGAACCTCTTCTGCCAACAGCACTGTGAGCCGCCCCGACACCGACGACTGCAACACACCCTCACTGCCCCCCCCCCCCGCCAACACACACACACAGCCTTATATGCACCTGACGCCCCCCATGCCCCCTCTCCGCCCCCCTCTCCCCCCAGGGGAGCATTGAGCTGTGGCGCAAGCGCCTGCGGCCGCTGCTTCTTCGCGAGTCCCCCCCCGCCGCCGCCCCCGCCAACCTCTTTCGCGGCTACACGGGGCTCCTGTACGTCTGCGGCCGCGCCGCTTGCCCCGACACTGCCGTAAAAGTTGTTTACGCAATGACCAAGGACGGGCTAACGCCATCACCGGAGGTCGCCAGCGCCTACTTCAATGCTCGCCGCGCCGCCCACGGCGATGACGGCGG
>JAULBY010032039.1:0-15453 GCA_032358315.1 Ophiocytium majus
CGCATCCTCAGAAATAAGCTCGCTATCTAATAACGGTTTAATAGCATCTAGCATATTATTTCCCTTCAATCTTGAGATCACGTATCAGACGCATTACTTCTTCTTTTACGTATCTCTGTGCTTTGTTACCCTTCGCCGGATCCTTGAACATATCTAGCAATTGCTGACCGCCACGATGATTCAGTAGGCCTTCATAAATTGCTGTAGGATATGCATTTGGAGCACTTGGTTGAGCAACCACATCAACAGTGACTATTTCAAAGTCACTGACATGTCCATTTGCGTCATTCACGTTGCCGCTACCGCGACTACTGACGCCTAATTTAACACCATTAGTCAACATAGTTTTCACTAGTTCGCCCATTGGTGTTGGTAATATCTTGAGAGTTCCCATTCCTGCAGGGCCATCCATCCACATTTTTTCAATCATGTGACTCACACGATCCAAGTTGATTTTCAAGTCATCTGGGTGATCAACTTCACCTAATACTGAATGACCTGTAGTAATTTGTTCGTTAATGGTTTCTACTGCTTTGGCAATTTCGCTAACCGGATATACACGCTCGTTGGCATTACGAACACCGCCCTCAATACAAACGCCTCTGAGTTTGAGTTCTTTTTTGCCAGAACCATCCGGGGCTTCCTCAGACAAGATTTCTGCTCTTGCCTGAGTGAAGCTTAGATGTTCTTTAAGATAGGTGTAACGAGCCATATCTCTGGGTTAGCCTTTTGGGAAAGGTGTTGTTGTATTAACACCACTGGCTTGTGCTGTCACTGGCTTTGGGGCCGCCGACAACGATTTTTTACCGCCTACTGAATTTTGCACTTTACCAATTAAATCCTTGGTTGATGGTGCAGGACGGCCTTGTGCTGTATCACCAGTCATTTTAACTGGGTGTGCAGCAGCACCCACAGCACCGCTGTTATTAGCGTTGATGCTTTTGGTGTTTGTGCCTGGCTCTTCTGTAGTTACTGGCTTTGGAGCAGCTGCCAAATTTACAGCTTCTTCCATCATGCTTGGCTCATCTGAAAACTCAGCAGTATCGTCCATTTCTAAAGCGTCGCCGCCTTCGCCTGCATCAAGTTCAATGTCAACTTCTTCAGATCCGTCGTCACCCATAAGAGCTTCAAATTCAGCCATGAGTTCGTCGAGCTTGTCTTCCAAGTCAACTACACGATCTTCAATATCGGCACCGTCGTCATGATCTTTTTCCATGTCGTGTGTAAGGTCTTCGCCGTCTTCTTCAGCTTCGTCGTCAAACTCGGCGTCGTCTTCCATCTGCATACCTTGTTCTTCGGTTTCAACATCGTCGATTAGATCGTCGCTGGCATCGCCGCCAAAATCTTCATGCATTTCGTCGTATTCAATGTCTTTGGCAACTTTTTTGCCTGCTTTTTCAGCATGGTCGTCACGTTCAGCATCAGACTCTTCGTCCAACTCTTCTTCTTCCTGCATGAGGTTTTCATAAATCTCACGTGACTTTTCTACCACGATATCGTGGAAAAGTTCTTTAGCTTTTGCTTCTTCATCGTTAATTACGTATTCAATTAACTGTTCAAATTTTGTAGTCATAATTTCTCCTTAAGGTATGGCTCGTAGATATATTTACATATAATCTATAAACTTAGTACTTTTAAGGTGTAAAACTGGTAGTTTTTGACAGTTTTGTTAAAGAGCCGGGGCCGCCGGTGCTGGTGCATACTGTTGACGCACTAATTTGAGTTTTTCTTGATATTCGTAATTGCGCACATCATTCATTTGACGCAATTTATTAATTTGCCGTAGAGTCAGCCGAGTCTTGCGTGTGTTTTGCAATGTAGGCTGACTGTTATCTTGACTTACATCTTGATAAGCTTCGGGGCTACGTTCATATAGTTCGTTAAGAATCATATTGTATTTATAATCCCGGAACCGATGATGTGCCGGCTGGTGCTCCGCCAGTTGGTGAAGGTCCTCCAGCCGTTGGCATGCCTGGCATAGATCCTTCTGGAGCTCCGGTTTCTGCACCCATTTCGTTGCCACTGAGCTCTTGACCAGCAGCAATATCTGCCTCAATACCTGCTGGATTAACTCCAATGCTACGCATTTGTTCGCTGGGTTGCGATTCAAGCTCGGGTTTATCACGCTCTTCGCGCCACATTTTTTCGTTCTCAACAACTTCTTCTTCACTAAGACCCAAGAACCGTTTCATAATAAAACGTTTACTCATGTATGGTAATTGTTCCAATTGTGTAAATGCAGTGATACGAGTATTGTCTAGTTCGCTTTGACGATAGCTAGCAAAGTTTTGCGGTGCTGTTAATGAAATACTAAACAAACCAGAATCAATGTTAAAGCCTCTCCAACGCATGAACATTTTAAACTCATCGTCGAGTTTTTGCATGAGCACATTTTGAAGACGGATACAGTACTGATTAAATCGGTATTCCTGGATGAGTGCAGTGCCTACTCTACCATCGTTCATGGCACGATCGCTGTCATCCGGACCGGTTGGCAAATAGCTACTTGGTACACGCAGACCGCGGGCCATTTTGTTATTAAAATATTTTAAGTCGTCAATTTCGCCAAGATTTGCGCCGCCCGGCAACGGCTCAACGCTACTGCCTCGTCCGTTTTCACCGTTAAACGGAAAAAAGAAATCTTCGTTGATGCTAAGTGGATTATAGCTGGCATCCATCATGTTTTGTCCGCCGCCCTGCACTGTTGGAATACGACGTTGGTGCATTTCATTTTTGACACGCTCAACAAACTGCATGGCCATGTGGCTTGGCATATTACCCACGTCAATTTTAAATACACGACGTTCTGGAGCACGTTGAACACGATATATCAGTACAGCATCTTCTAACAGTTCTTTTTGTTTGTAGACTTTAAAAATATTTTCTAAAATACTTTGTCCAAATGGCCAGAAAAAATCTAAACCTTCGTTTAAACTCAAATGTACTACATGCTTGGCGTCAATAACGCTTTCATTCATAGCTTGGGCAAAACGACTATTACCGGTGCCGCCAGCTCCTTGTGCATACCCGCCAGCTCCGCCAGCGCCTGTGCCTGCGTTTCCTTGCCCTGCACTACCAGTTGGGCGACTCACATAGTAGTCTTGTGTGGTTTTGGGTGCAATGCTTAAATTTTGGAAGTTAGGATTAATATCGCGAATTACATACTGCTCAGGGCGTTTGCCTTCACTTTCGTTAACAATGACTCGACTAACTTTGGTCATATCAACCCAGTACATTTCAAATGTTTCTGGATCACGAACAAATACCTGATCTCCGTATTTGATAGCATTACGGAACAATTTAAACATGCGTTGGTCTAACTTGTTGAGCTTGGTCCACTGCTGTAATTGTTTTTTAATAATTTCAACTTCGTGGTCAGTAGGCTTGTCTTTAAAGTGTACATCAAACGGTGTTTCGTTGTCTTCGTTTATTTGTGTTGAAAACTCTGCAATGATGTCCAGGCATGCGTTGATCTCACTGTCCATGTCCATGTTTTCGTATTGATTGTATCGTTCAACACGGTTTGGATGACCGGAATATACTTCTGGTAATCTGCTGGCGTAGTTACGGAAGGCAAAATCGTTGCCGGTTGAATAGGCGTCAGAGCCAGAACCTTGTTGACGGGGGTAGCCAGGAAGACCAAATTGGTTTTTACCAGATATTGGGCTAAGTTGGCCGTTAACATCTGCCACCTTGAAATATTTGCGCCATCCGCCGTTGCGCCCGTTACGGCCGCTTTCTATAGCCATTGCGTGAATCCTTTAATTAGTAGCATATTTAGCGTGTTACGCACTAGCCTGATATATCTTCTTGCTGACGTCTACTTGATCTCTAGTGTTTCGATTCATCTGTTCTAGTGTATCACTAATTTTAGACCAAATTGACATTTGATCATCAGAGGAAGTTGTATTACCGCGATTTGCTGCAGCTGCATCCGCAGATTCTTTTGACATTGCTGCTAATGGATCTATCTTGCCAGACTGATATCTATCTGTTGGGCCGCCAATTTTTCCGGCAATACCGCTTAATTTGGCACCATACATTGGATCTGTTGCGTAACCTGTTTTGCTTTGTGCATCAATAGCTTCGCCTAATGATCCGGCACCTAGTACACCTTTGTATCTCTTGTTTTCTTGCAAGAATTTAACATAATCTGCAGCTGACTCTTGCATACTGCCATATTTTCTAAACTTTTCATTGACGGTTACCATTTTACCGTTGACAAATTCTTGTGTTTGTTGCCCAGCACCGCCTTCGCCGGGTCGTGCTTTGATTCCAAAATAATTGTTGCCACCTGCGGTATGTTTGCCGTAGCCAGTTTCTAGAGCTGATTGTGCTGTGCCTAATTTGGCAATGACTTCTGGATTCTTGACGCCTTGCTTTTTGGCTTCGTCAAGTAAGTTTTTATACATTGAATCAAGGAATTCTTTTTGTGTGCCTGTGGCTGGTTTAGCTGGTCCAGTTGGACCTTGAGGTTTGTTAAATCCTTCCAGTGCAGAATTCAAGCTGGCAGGGCCGCCTCCGCCCATGCGTTGACCAGTTGGGCCGCCTGGAGTGCCAGGTAAAATTCTAGTAACTCCAGCTGCTGCACCCGACAATCCTTTTAATGCCGCAGTTGCTGGCGACACGCCAATGTTTACAAAACTTTGTAAACTATCGCGAGCCTGTTGCTGACTAATGCGCATGTCTGCAGCATCTTTTGTAGTTTGATCAGTAACTGTTTGCTCAGCTTCGGCCATAGCCATTTGGTCGTCAAGATTTTTTTCACCAAATTTAGCGCCACGTGTTTGTATTTCGTTATATCTTAAAAACGTATCTCCAGCAGCTCCTAATTTGTACAAGCCTCGCATTGCTGTGCCTGTTTGTTTTGATTCGCTGTTTAATGTTTTCATTACATCGCCGGCGCTAGATCCTGCATCTAGCATCATACGATAAGCATTTGGCGCTGTCATCATAAGTTTTGATGCAGCCGACACATCGCCACCAATTGCTTTAATAAATTCTTGTCTAGCTTCGCCAGTTAATGTTTGATTTAATATGTTTAATTTTTTTAGCTGGGCTTCTGCACTAGCATCGCCTGCTGCTGCTTGTTCGCGTAGTTCGTCCATGGTGGCAGAAAATGTGTCCTCGGCCATGGCTTCGGCAATTTTTGCTTCTTGCGCTTCTCTTGTGTCACCGGTAATACGAGCCAGCTTATCCAGCTCCATTGTGTAAGCTACTGTGCCCTGTGTAAGATTTTTTTGTATAGCTGTTTGACTCAATCCTAACATCTGTTGTTGCTTGATATACCCTGCGCCATACTTGTTGATGTCATCAACCGAGTAGCCCATTTGTTGTAGTTTGCGCCCAATATCACCGCGCTGGATGGGTGCCATTGCGTCTGAAAACCCTTTGGCTCCAGATAATACAGTACCGCCAAATGTTGATAGTGCTTGTGAATTTTCTTTGATCAAACTGGTCATCTTGTCTAGTTCTTCTAGACCGTAACCAAACTTCTGCATGTTAGTAAACACGCCTTTCATGCCTTCGGCACCACCGGCACCTACTTTGGCCAAATCTTGATAGGCTTTGAATAGTTGATCGCTTTGTTCGGCTGCTACTTTACCAAATTTAAACAAGCCCATGGTAATCAAGCTGATAGCCTTGATTAGCGGACCTCCGACCAGGAATGATAGTGTTGTTAAGGCTGTGGTAACAGTTTCAACACTGTCAGCCATGCCCTTGGCACCTTGTTCGCCACGATACAGTTGTTTAACTGTGTCACTAACTGCTGTTCCTAGCGCCTTGACTGCATTAGCCTGTGCTGCTGCATATCCTTTGATGCCTTTTTGGGCATCTTTCATTGCGTCAGCTAATTCTTTGGTTACAGGTGCGCCGGTTTTGATTGCGTCGTTGTACGCTTCAAAAATACCTTGGATTTCTTCTGGGGTCATTTGTGCCATGATAACTATATTTACCGAGGACACAAACCATGACAATTAACACAAATCCACTGAAACAGTTTTTCAGACAACCAGTAATCTACGTAAGATTGCCCAGCAAAGGCAAGTTTTATCCAGCTGGCGCTTTAGAAATGACAGCCAATGGCGAATTGCCTGTTTTACCAATGACTGCCATTGACGAAATTACGTATCGCACTCCAGATGCTTTATACAACGGACAAGCCACAGTTGACGTGATTCAGAGTTGTTTACCAAATATTAAAAATGCCTGGGCAATTCCAGCACTAGACATGGACACTGTTTTAACTGCCATACGTATTGCTACCTACGGACACGAAATGGAATTTATTTCTCGCTGTCCAAAATGTCAACACGATCACGAGCAGGTGCTGGACTTACGCATGGTGTTGGATCGGTTTCAGAGCCCCGATTATGATAAACAATTGGTCAGTGGAGACTTAGAGATTTACTTCAAACCAATGAGTTATAAAAATCTCAATGATAATAATCAATTACAATTTGAGAATCAAAAAATGTTGCAGATGTTGCCCGATGATAACGAGTTGCCCGACATTGACAAAATGCATCGCTTGGCCGAAGCCATGAAAACTATTACACAGATTACGGTAACTGCATTAGCACAAAGCGTAGCTGCTATCAAAACGCCACAGGCACTGGTCAGTGAACCCGAGTACATTGAAGAGTTTCTTAAAAATTGTGATCGTAAATTGTTTGAACGTATTAGAAATCACATCATCGAAACCAAAGCCAGTGGCGAATTACAACCTCTTAAAATAACCTGCCCCGAATGTCAACACGAATACGAACAAGGTGTAACATTGGACATGTCCAGTTTTTTCGAGTCCGCCTCCTAACCTCTAACTCTGAGCAGATTAATAAGATAATCGAAGGGATGGAAAAAGAAACCCTTGATATCAAACAGGAGGCGTTAAAAATGTCATGGTACATGCGAGGCGGCCTATCTTACAACGATGCGTTACAGTTAAGCACCGGCGAACGCAGTATTATAAACGAGATTATCAAAGGTAATCTTGAGACTACTAAAAAATCTGGATTACCTTTCTTCTAATGTTAAAATTAGCAACTGTTGCGGCTGATATAGAATCATGGATTGTGAACTTTGTAGAAGTTCCACATCCTGCTCTAGGCGGTTGGGCTCCGTGTCCGTATGCTAGAAAAGCTAGACTAGATCGTGACTTTGAAGTCAGATTAGGACTAGCGCCCATTCACGATTTGATCAAGATCAGCAAACACGGACTAGGCGGTAAAAGTGTTATTGTTATTGCTTACGATCCTGCACACTACACACACGCAGACTTTAGTCGCGAGTTAAACATAGCCAATCGTGAATTTTTGTTACCCAACAATCTACTGGCATTAGAAGATCATCCTGCTGATCCAGAAATTGTTAACGGAGTATCAATGAATCAAGGAACCTATGCACTGGCGTTGGTCCAAAGTCTCAGCGACTTAGATGAAAAGGCCCAACTTGTAGCTCGCAAAGGGTTTTATGACACATGGCCCAAAGAGTATCTAGAAGTGTTGTTTAGGCATCGAAGAGATCCAAGAGTATGACTTATCAATTTGCCAGAATAGATTTAACTAAAACAACGTATCAGGCCACTGTGGAATGGGAATATCTGCGTGATCCTGACATTGCACAACTTAAAGATATCTATAGAACCTATTGCATTTACAAACACTTTGCTAGTGTGATGCCGTTGTTTGACAGTCAGTTTACTGATCCTGTTACCGATGTCATTGGCTACAAAGAGCATGGACGATTGGTAGCGTTTAGTTTGATGAAACGCTACGATACAGAAAACGTTCTGGCCAGTCAGTTTGCGTGGACCTATCATGATCCACGAACCAGACTAGGTATAGAAAGTTTAAAAACAGAGTGTGCTATCTACAGAGAACGCGGATTCAAGTTCTTGTACTTGGATCAAGCACACTTGTACAAACAGGGCTTAGACGGCTTTGAAATTTTAGGGACACTACAATAATGGCAGACTTATACACAATTTGGGCAAACAAAGAAGGCGACATATCTGATATCGATTGGGTTAACGGAATGAAAAGTTTCTTTAACCATTTGATTAGCGAAGGCAAAATGGAAAGCTACAGAATTACCCGTTGCAAAATGGGCTTCCGTAGTATTGCTGACATGCCTGAATGGATGATACTTATGGAGTTCAAAGACATGGGTCAAATGGATTCAGCATTTAAACGTGTTGCCCCACTTGAAGGTGAACTCGAAACAAAACACAAATCATTTAATCAGTTTGTCGGTGGAGATATCCAACACGCACTTTTCCGCGACTGGCCTGACCAGTTTTAGGGTGTTTTTGAGCTAAATAATATACTATGAAAACACTTCGCGAAATGATGGATTTAATTGAATCTGCCCAGACAGTAGATGAAGCTCTTAGTAAGAAAGATCTTTTGAAACAAGTATCTGACAAGTTAAACGATCCTAATTTTAAAAAACAACCAGTTGATCCTACACGCACGGGCTGGACAGGTCCTAAAAAAGACGATCCATACTATTCTAAAAACTTTGGACATGGCTATCCAGATGTCGGTAGCAATCGTAGTCATAATCGCGATGTTGAAAAAAGTTTAAAAAAGAAAAAAGGTGTCGACGAAGAACAACTTGAAGAAACTGACGCAGATCCTGTGCGTCGTATAGAAGAACTATTTCGCGATAAATAAAGGTGTAGTTCGCGATCCTGGCAGATCCAACTACTCTAATGCTTGAAAGGAGCACCAGCAATGCTATTTACAAAAACAAATCCACCCTCTGGCTTTTATGTCTATGCGTATCTACGCAAGTCCGATAATACACCTTATTATATAGGCAAAGGACAAAATAAACGAGCCTATGCAAAACATCAAGGCGTAGCTGTTCCAAAAGACAAATCCAAAATAGTTTTTCTTGAGACTAACCTAACAGAAGTCGGAGCTCTTGCACTCGAACGAAGAATGATTCAATGGCATGGTCGCAAAGATTTAGGAACTGGAATTCTAATAAACAAAACAGATGGCGGTGAAGGAACTTCAGGTGTTCTTATGTCAGCTGAAACTCTTATTAAGAAATCATTAGCAATGACTGGAAAAAATAAAGGAAAGAAGTTGGGCACTCAATCTACAGACCATACGAACAAGAGATTGTTAGTAGATAACAAATTCAATGCTAAAACTTACAAATTTATTGATCCATTTGGAAAGCTATACATTGTAAAAGGAAAGTTAGTTCCGTTTTGCATTGAAAACAAATTACATGTTAATAGCATTACAGATGTTTTAAAGAAACGAAGAGAATCGTATAAGGGTTGGAAAGCTGAATATTTCTTAGAAACTATTTGAGATCTCTTAGAGATCTATGTCTTTCGCTAAAGCTCAGACATGATTTTTTTATTTGTCTTTCTTTAGCATTATCCAGATTATGTGGTCACAATTCACCGTATGCACGGTGAACTGACTTCTTTTCACATTATCCGAGTGACAGCAGTCATTTATTATAAAGAGATTGTAGTTTCCTACGCAGAGGCGGTTGACCGGTACCCCTTACTCTAGCTTCACAAATCAACGGAACCCTAGTGACCCGACGATAAATCCAAGTCCTACGAGCATGAGTTGTATCTTTTTCTACAGAGCTCAAACCATTTGTTGCCTTAAGTTAGCAATTGCCTTTGACGCCCAAAGTTTTCCAGACCGGGTATTGCACCGTTCTTCGATGGGGCTGGATCAAACATCCAGCGCAGAGTCGTTAGAGAATTTTAAAGTTTATAACTACTAGGTTCTAAAAGCTGATGTAATTGCTGAGTGTTTGTGAATTTTTCTAATTGCCAGGTTTTGAGGTTTAGTTGATGTTGGTGTATGAGTACGTGTTGTATGCTTGCTTCTTGAATTAAGTCTAGGTTGAATCTTGTTAAATCTAAATCGTATCCTTTGATAATATATTCAATGATAGTATCAAAGTACCATACAAACAGCAATCTATCCTGGTGAATATGTTGCCACTGCTTGTATATTTTAGTCCAGTTCTCCAGCCGGGGCTGAAAAAGTTCTTGATCTAAATAATCAAATAGTGCAGGAACAGTCTGATCAAACACTGTCCATAGTTCCATGGTATTAAGTCTATAGTGATCGTCGGCTAGATCTGAATTGTGTTCCATACCAAACCGATCAAATGGTTTTAAATTCAGTGCTAAAAATTCACGTAGATCCCAAACAGAATCTAATTTATTCTCGCCCCACTGTTGCAAACTCTCACTATAAAAATGTTGAATAAAGTCCATCCAGGCTGCGTGATCGTTGTGTATGAGCTTGGTGTGATCTTTCCA
Organism: Ophiocytium majus; assembly: GCA_032358315.1. NCBI lineage: Eukaryota > Xanthophyceae > Mischococcales > Ophiocytiaceae > Ophiocytium > Ophiocytium majus. Next base: position 10,313 of record JAULBY010032039.1, read on the forward strand.
GGCAGTATAGCTACCACCTCGAGTACGGTATTCAAGTTGATACAACGCATGCTCGGGTGAGTTGGTTAGTACTACTTTTTTACAAGCATCTAATAACTCAACTGCTCGCGCAGTATCTTCGTGTCTGGCCAATTCAGCGCCGGTAAAGTGGTGAAAGTAAATGCTATGAAACACCGGAGTGTCCACTTGATCTAATTCTTGTTTAATTTTTATAAAGGCATCTAGTGTCAATGGTTGATTGGCCGCAAAGCCATGCGCATTATTTTGATTCAGCGGGGTATCCGGCACGTCTAACCAACATTGTTTTCTTACATTGTAGTATTGCCTATGGCCTGCTAGATAATGCAAGGTCCAAGTCAAAAACGTTCCACCCACACCAGGGTCTGTTAATACTGCTATCACCAATGATACCTTTAAAGTTTATTCTTAATGTGACTACCGTGTACACGCACTTGAATGTGCCCGTTGTAATAGTCATCGCTTTCTAATACACGTCTTGCAAATTGTTCTCTAGCTTCTATATAACTACAAGCTGATTTAGATTTGCAATAGTATAATATTTCACGAGTAAAGTGTTCGTTGCCTAACTGTTCAATGTCTTTGCTTAGTTCCGGACTTGAGCCGTAGTATAGTTGCCAGTCTGAGTCTATTTTGCTACGAATTCGTTTTTTCTTCTTGTTGCCGTTTTTAAGTTTTACTGTTTTATATGTTGTCTTGCTGAATTTTGCTAATTTTTTGCCAATATATTTCCTGCCAGTTAAGTTATTTGTTATCAAATAAACAAAACCTACGCAATCTTCCGGTAATTCACTAATAGTTTTTGATTCGTATAACCATGTCATGGACTATTAGTTATGACATTTCAATGTCAGTATTATAGGAAGTAAACCCGTTTTCTTTAACTACTTTAAGAATATTTTCTACACGCCCGGCCAACTCATCTCGGTGTGACACAAGCCAAATACTCTTGTGTCGTTCACGCGACATTTGCTTTAGCAGTGCCAACGAGCTTTCGACACCCTGGGTATCTAATCCAGAATCGATCATCTCGTCAATGAATAACACATTAATTGGTTGATACAAACTTTCAAACACATCTCGGAACGCCCAACTCATACTTAAAATAAGTCTATTACGCTCGCCTCTACTCAAATTATCAAAGTCCAGCTCGCGCCCTAGCTCTTCAATACTGACAGTCAAGTCGTTTTGGAATACCACTGTGTGCGGTAATCCAATACGATCTAGATAGTGTGTTAACCTGGCATTTAAATAGCTGAGATTTTGTTCAATGATCTTCTTGCGTATGAAACTGTCTTTGCTGGTGAGCAGTTTAAGTAGGAACTCTTGATGTTCTTGCAAACGGGTAAGTTCGTTAAGTGAATCATATGACACTTCTTGTAAGGCCTGTTTTTGCATGTCCTCAATTTGTTCACTGTAAGGATCTGTTTCTGCTTGTTTAGAAATAATTTGCTGTCCTAAATTACTCAAGGTAGCTTGATGTTGAATAGCATCAGCCTCGTTGTCGTAAAACATCTTGGGAGGTTTACCTAACGTGCCCAAGGAGTCGTGGGTAGTCTGCAGTTCTGATAAGAGGGTGCCATACTCTGTGCCGCTTTCTCTTGCCGTTGCCAGATCTTTCTGTTTTTCCGCCATAACTTGTTCGTGCTTACTGTCGTGGAAGGCCTGGCCACACGTATGACATTCATGATTCTCAAGCGTCTCAATTTCTTTTGATAATTTGGCAACCAACTTTTCTTCCCTACTGATATCCAGTTTGACTCGCGAAATCTGGCTTGATAGTTCGTTGATATCCTTGCGCTTTTGATCCCATGCCTTGTGATCTTTATGCGCCTGGATCTCACTTTCAATCTGTATATTCTGTAACGCCGCAAGGGCTTTCTCAAGTTCCTTGATATCTTCGCCATGTTTGGTTGTCCATAATGTTTGTCTGCGCTTTAGTGCATCTATTTGTTCTTCAATACGTTTATTAGCTTCTTGCACAGCACGAATACGAAACTCTTCTTTTTGTATGTCGTCTTTGGTAGACTTGTTTAGCTCTTTAATACGATCAGCACGTTCACTTAACATTGTAATGCCAAGCAACTGTTCAATAATAGTGCGTTGATCGTTTGATTTTAAACTTAAAAACGGTTCTGTATAAGTGTTCAGAGCCAAAATATGTTTGAACATATCGTGACTAAGACCCAAGGTGTGTTCGATTGCTTCCTGGGTTTCTCGACTGTCTCCTTGCGCATCGTCGGTAATTTCTTGTTCTTTGTTGTTGACATAGAATCTTAATATGTTTGGCTTACGCCCTCGTTCAATCTTGTACTCTTGAGTACCCACAACAAAATCTAAACTAACCAGCATGTTTTTATTGTTAGTTTTATTAACTAAATTGTCTTTTCTAATATTGCTAAGAGCATTCCCGTACAAGGCATAACTCAGTGCGTTGATAATTGTAGTCTTGCCTGTGCCGTTTCTTGACCCGTCGCCACCCAAGTCTAAGTTTTCACCCAAAACAAGTGTGAGATCGTTGCGATCAAAGTTAATTCCTTGAGTGGCATTGCCTACACTCATAAAGTTTCGAACGGTAAGATTTTTAATTTGTATCATGTAGTTGATTATAACGTATTACCGCGGTGCAGGTCTAGAGACAGACAATGCAATCCGCAATCGACAAAAAATCGATGTCTCCAAGGAATAACCACAGGATCTATTCCTTTTTGCTGAAGTTGATTTAAAATTACAGGATTGTGGTTGGCCACACACACTGTTTCGGGATTTACAACCAATACATTTACATCAAACACAGTTTCATACACATGACCAGTCCAATTTTTTAGATATAGTTCTACAAAATTAATAAACTCTTCGTTGTGTTCTTGCCCAGGAACCCACCAACGTCCGCCTACTCGTTGTTTCATTATGACAAAGTTGTCAAGATGATTTTGATAACTATCGGGTGGAACTGGTATCACATGATAGCCCGGAAAGTGCCGAGCATAATCGATCAAAGGATCAATACCCAAAATAACATTGTTTCCAAGTACAACAAAACAGCCATCGCTATGTCGTGCTTTGGTAGTAATCTGATCAATAATTTTATCTTTGGCAACAAATTGTGTTACCCAGTTACTATACTCACAAAATTCATTGGCGTCAACAATTACGCGATCATTTAACGGTATGACATTTGGACCTTGTAACGGTTTGAGTTCTTTGGTTTCGTAACACAATGCATTGCCAAACTTTGCAAGTTCAACTTGTATTGCCGGAATCCTACTGCGATCGCCAGCAACATACGCCTCAAAACTAGGCCAATCGGGCCCTGCAAGTTCTTGATATTTTTTTCTGCTGTACCAGGTATCGTTGTTGGAATTATAACAGTCAAGTGATTGTTGCATTGACTGGTTATAAAATTCCAAATTAGATTGACTTAGATCAACATAGTTGGCCGAATTGTATTCCAAAATAGCATCGTCAACAAACGTATTAATTTCCTGATCATTGCCCAGTCGATAAATTTGATTGCCAACCACAGTATGAAAGTCTCTTGGTTGCAATGGCGGCATGAGAAATTGCTGAGTCATGGCATGATACTCTTCAAACAAATTCCGTGTTGGCAATTTTGGTTGTATTACATGGCAACCTTGACTTTGCAAAAACTTTTTAAAATATTCTAAATCTTCGTTTATCTCTTGAGCAATTTGTTTTAGAGGATCTGCAATTGACGGCAAATCAATAAAGTCAAAATAGTCAGGGGTATAGTAGTTGCCAACCACTACAACTTTTAACGCATCATACGGATTTTGTTTATGGTAAAAACCATGGATCATAGATTTTGATAGATTTTAAGCAATAACTTTGAATCATAAAATTCAGATTCGATATTGGTGATCTGATCGGTTACAATTTGATCAACACTTTCAAACTTGACTTCTCCCGGTGCCATGTCTAAGTCTACCGCAGTACTTTTGACCGGAATCAATGCCATCTCTCTTAGATTGTAATCACGCACAAATGTATCTTTGATAAAGTTTGCTTCTTCGTAACTGATATCAATGTCTAACTCTACCCGAACATGCATATTGGGTCGAAGAATGTTGGCACCATTATCGATACACTCGGACAGTTTTAATACTCGATATAACGGTTGACCTGGCCAAGCAAAGTATTGTTCTTCTTTACCCCACTCGAGTACCATCATGCCGCGATTTGCATCACCAGCATCGGCAAAGTTGTGCGGAAAACAGTTGCCAATATAGTTAATATTTTTTTTCTGCTGTCTTAAATGAAAATGCCCTGAGTACACATGTTCGATACCTTTAAAATTATCAACTTGTATTTCACCGTGATCTGGCATCTCTACCATGGCATTCATTTTAAAATGCGGAAGTTCAAAATGCCCAAACATGTATTTGGCATTTAATTTTTGTATGCGTTTATGATCATCGCCCACCAGCCACGGTGCAATAACAACACCGTCTTGTTCAAACCAATCGTTGATCACATGAATATTTGGCAGGTGCTGTGCCCATTCAGCACCATGTATGTCACGTTTATCTCTGTAGTATAAATCGTGATTGCCTGGGATAAAGTAAAAGTTTTCAAACGCTGCACTTAACTTTTGTAAACTTTTCAAACTAAAGTGCAAGGTCTGTAAGTTAATTGCGGCCCTGTGATGATGCCAGTCGCCTAAGAACATACCGGTTTCACACCCTTGCTCTTTGGCTGTGGCGATAAACCAATCAATAAAATTGGAACAGTCCTGATTGTGTACTAGACTATTTGATTTAAGGCCAAAATGTATATCTGTACAAACTGCGGTTTTATGGAATAAATTTGTCATTATTAGATTGATAGATCAAGTTCTTTAATTGTATACTATTTGTAGGCCAGTTGTCAAGTCTATCGCACTTGATTTCCCAACCTAAATTTCTCAATTGCCACTGTATCCATGCCTGACTGGCCAATGGCACTACTTGATCCCGCCAATCAAAATATATATTGTTGAGCGTGTTGTTAACTATGTCTTTACACAACTGATCCTGATTTTGGTAACGTTGTAGTTCTAACATTTGTTTGTGAAACTTGGTAAGATAATGTACAGGTTTCAAATAGGTTAAATTGCATCTGCG
>JAULBY010032050.1:0-15450 GCA_032358315.1 Ophiocytium majus
ACGCACGTGGTGACACAAGTGGTGAGGGTGTGAGTTAGGGACTCCAGACGGCAGTATATCATGGCGGGCCGGCCTGCCCACTCGGACGCCCCGCTTGCCTCTCGACCTGGCTCCGGTGGTGGTGTCCACTCCGGAGGTGGTGGCTCCCCCGTGTGTGTGGTGGTGTGTGCGGCAATGGAGCAGGCAAGCCCCCACGGTGTGCGCGTGCCAGCGGCGTTCTGTTGTCAAGCTGCGCTTGAGGCGCGGAAAGGTTTGTGCACATGGCATGCATGTGACTGGAAAGAGCTTGATGATACATGCTGCTGCTAGCGAACAAGACGGCAAATGCTCAGCACCGCGCACTCTAATGCAAGTCTGGCATGTTGCCACAGCGCTACTCTAATGAGTTACAAACTTGGGCCGAGTGCGCTGCAGCCACAGTGGGTATCCGAATCCGCTGGGCCGTGCGGAAGCGACAGCAGCGGCGGCAGTTGAGATGGTCGGGGTGTGCGGCGCCGGCATAACGCGGCTTGGGCGAGTGCCATGCCGTTGGTGTGCTGCTCACCCACTGCTGACACCCGGCGTAAGGTTTCAGGTGTGTAGTACACTGTGTACATCATTCATACAGACACGAAGTACGAGATTTCGATTCGCGACCTACTGTATGGGAATGGACATGTGTGGGTGCAGTCTGCAACCCGTGTATCTCACCTGTCCCGTCTCGTTCTGGTAGTCGATGGGCATGACCCAGTCTGGCTGGGACATGGCAGTGTCCACGTCTGCAAAGCGTCCGTGCCTGCGCGGTCACACATTTCAGGGGCGGGGGCCTGTCAGTTCCACCGCGTGCGAGCCACTTGTGGCATGGGGTGCGCATCATGCGGATGCCACCGCTACACGGTCCACGTGGAGATGCTTTCTGTGTGACCGCGGCGACTCTTCTCAACGCGCCGGCAGCCATGTTTGGTGGGTTCCAGCGGTCAGACCACCGCTGCAGGCAACGTCAACGCAGCCCCGGCCGTTCACATATGCTGCGCACACGCACGTGGCCCAGCTGCACAGCATTGTGAAGTCCAAACCATCTCGCGGGAGACTGATCCCCCTCTCCCCTCCCCCGCTCTCCCCCCCCCCCCCTTCTTCTCATCAATGACGTTGATGCGCAAACCCTCCCATCTCACCCCCCCCTTGCCCCCCCTTCAGCTACACTGGTGCCAGGGGTATTCACACACGCTGTGCGCGCGCGCACCTGGCCCAGCTGCAGAGCAACTTGAAATCCTACGCGAGCTACTTATAATGTACTTCAGAAGTATAAACAACACGCCGTATTTTGTACTACTACTAGTACCATACATAAATATACATGACAGGGGTACGTACATGGTATAACAAAGTAGTACAAAATACTTCGAAGTACGTTGTACAGCGTGACCCATCACTAATACATGCCGCACACGCGCACCTGGCCCAGCTGCTGAGCATCTTGAAGTCCTCCACGAGCTGTAAACAGGCCGTCTTTTGTACCGGCACAATCTTTCTGAAGTATATACAGTATGTATATGTATGGTATAACGATGTACCGGTATAAAGTACGCTACACGCCGTGACACATCACTAATGCAAACTGCGCGCGCGCGCGCACCTGGCCCAGCTGCAGAGCATCTTGAAGTCCTCCGCGAGCTTGGCGTCCTGCTTGGACTGCAGCGCGAGTTCCGCGTGGCCCGACTCGTCCTTGGATTCCGCGTAGCTGCCCGCCGCAGACAGGCCCGCGGTCTGCAGATAAATACACACAGTCACACAGGCGCATATAGGCAGCAGAAGTGTGGCACGGCGTGTGGGCGTCGTCGGTACCGGTTGTGCGGGCGTGGCGGTGGCTTGGCAGCTGTGTGCACATGCCGCCATGGCATTGGACAGCAGCTGAGGCACGCATTTCGGTGCGAAAGGGTGCGCGCGCGTGGCTGCCGGGGGGCGCCTGGGGGCTGGAAGTGCCTTAGCAGCGTGTGTCACAGCCACCCGGCGCTAGACGCCTGGCACGTTTTCAAGGCGTCAAGGAGCCCTGTCTTCAGACCTCGACATGGTGTCGTGGCGCGGTGGGTGCGCAGCAGTTGGGCGCACACCAGTCTGTCAAGCGGCGAGCGGCGGCTGGTGCGTGACATTGTGTGGGCACCTGGAGGGGCGGGCTTACCTGCGGGACGAGCGACCCCTCCTCGCCCACCAGGTCGCTGGCCTTGATGGCGAGTGACGAGATGAACTCCGCGCTCAGCGGCTCCCTGTGCGGTGGGGCGCCGATGGTTGTGGACAAGGTGGGGCAGGGAGAAAGCAGAGGGGGGCGATGTCAGGCACTCGGACTGTGGTGTTGCCGCGAAGGCAAGACTCATGTCTGCCTCCAGGAAACGCCATGTAAAGGTCATGCTAGGCTTACATCGGAGTGCATGGTGCTGAACATTGCCTTGTCGGCAAGCACCGGGGGACACCAAACTTCACTGTACTTTTTTCAGCCGCGCACGCTATTGCGCATGTGCACGGGGCTTCCCGCGCCCAAAAACGGAGTTTGACGAAAGCACGCGGTCAGCCACTGACACAGCAGTTGTGGTCGGCGCCATGTGGCCGCGTACGGCCACATGGCGCTGAAGCGGTGCAAGACCACCCACCCCTGCTGCACACTCTGAGGTCTGGTGCGATGCACAAGTGGCTTGACGGCTGGACTCATAATGGCACACTGCACGTTACACGTCACGCAAATGCCGGAGGAGCGGATTTGTGCCTGCGCCTGCACTGGGGCACAGCTGGTTGCAGCACCTGCGCTGAGCACCTGCTGTGGCTGTACACGCGCTCGGCGTGCGGCCTTCAGGGAAAGGCGGCAGCCGCCAGCTCCACCCACGCTTGACCGACAGTCGGACCGGTCGCAAGGAATGCACAACCTATCACAACACGGCGCCCCTGCGCACGCAAACTCTGAGACATGCGAGTACCGTTCTGTTCCGAGGAGCCGCCCGGGGCAACTTCAACTTTGGAAGGGGCAACTTCAACTTTGGAAGTTTTTTTTACTGTGTGTGTCTCCCACTAGCTTGGCACCCGCGTTCGTTTGCGTTGCCGGCAAAGGCATTGCTGGGGCATGTTACCTCTGTAACTGTTTGAGAGGCTCCTAACATAACACCCCCCCCCCATCTTGTTTGTCCCCTCCACAAAAGTTCTGCCCGTGCGACTGCTCCAAGAACCAGGCGGTAGTCACGTCTGAACGCGCACCTGCCGGCGCTCCACGGGTCGAAGGCCACCGCCATCCAGTCCGCCGCGGCCGACCGCGGCTTCACGCGCCCCACGGTCCTGCTCACACGTGTGCACCAGCACCACACCACCAGAGAGCACACACATGCCGCAACGCGGCGTCAGTGACCAAGTCGTCATGCTCGTCGGCGCCATCCGCATGGCGGCTGCGAGCTTGCAGCGTTCGGCAGCCGTGCAGCATGTGTCGAGTGCGGCAGTGCTGGGGGGGGCGTCATTCAAGTGCGGAAAAATGCGGTGGGCAGGGCTGGTTTGTTCATGAATTAATCAATATAAAAATGACGCTTGCATACAGTACTTTGTACCGCACGCCATAAAAGAGCTGGTCTTACCCGCTGTCTATCAACTACTTCAAGTAGTCTAGTACTTGACAAGAATAAATAAGAAATCAATGAGCTCACCTGGCCTGGGGCAGGTTTGGGACGGTCGGCAGGTAGTCCGCTGCCTGGGTGGCGACGTGGGTATGAGTGATGGCCTTGAGGAAGCCCTCCGGCAGCGGCTGCGGCAGCACGGAGCGCGCAACACACGTGCGCGGGCGGCGTTAGTGTACATGCATGTGTCCATGCCACTTGCCCACGCAGCATCATTTAGCTCTCGCATTACTGTACTCGCAGGGCATGTCTGTGGATGCTCCATTTAGCATAGCTTCGCAGCACTCGCTGTGCGCAGCGCTGTGGATTCCTTCCTGGGCAGGTTGTGATTGCAGGTGGGCCGACTTTCACACGGGCGACGCGGCATTCTCTCCCGCTGCGCCCCTGCCCGCTGAACTTGTCAAATCCTCACAGGACTAGGCAAGTTGCTCGCTGTCTCGGCGCAACAGCCACCTTGTCCAGCTGGTGGGTTACCACCCGTCATGCGCAAACATGGCATGCCTCAGCACATGTGTCTCTGTCTGCTGTGATGCACACGCAAGTAAGACCCCCCCCACCTGCCGCTACCCGCATTCTGATTGGTCCAACCACCACCAGCTGCCAGCCCAAACCCCACGACCCCTGGCACACCCTCTGCGCACCACGCGCACCACCTTGTGTGCGCCTTGTGTGAGGTACCGACTGCAGGCAGCGGCATACCATACTTCAAACGAAGTACTTCGAAGTGTACCGATGGCGGGCCGGGGAGCGCGGCAACGCCAGACTCACCTCCCGCGTCCGCCGCATGAGCGGCTTGGCGCCGCCCGCGCCGGGCTGCTTCTCCTTGCTCCAGCTCAGCCCCTCGCCGGCCGCGGGGTGCGTGATGAACTCGTGGTTCCACAGGGACTCCGGGTAGGCGACGACGGGGGTCTGCATCTGCGCCTTGCGCCTGCGATGGTGCGTGAAACGGGCGGCGGCGCATGGAGATGTCGTTTCAGTTGCAAACATCGGGAGATGCGGGTCCGTAACTGGAAGAAGACAGCAGCCTTTTTGATGTCTTCTTGACAGCTGGTGGTGTGCGGTCAGCCTGGTCCTGTGTGTCCGCTCCTCTGCGGTGCGTGCCATGGCACATGGGAATCTGGCGATAGGTTGCGGGCGGAGTCGCTCGCCGCAGCATGTATGTACGGCATCCAACTTATTCGTGCACTACAAGCGTATGTCCTACTAGTAGTATGTCTGTATACCATGCACACCGTTTATGTCACGCCTTTTAGGCACCGAAACAAGCCGCGTACGATACACGCCATACGCCCCTCGCCCACTGTCACACCTACCACATTGAGTCCACGCAGCCCAGTCACTGCTGTACTGCGCTTCCACGCCGCACTCAGCGCGCCCGCGCGCGCGACCCCTCAGCACGACACCTGCACATGCCGCCTGCCTGCATATCGGTAACATAGCACCTTCATGAGGTCCACCACACACACACCCCGCACAACTCACCGCGGGTCCAGTTCCTCCTCGACGGCCGCCGCGGCGCCATCATCCTCATCCGGCGGCGCCGTAAGCTGCACCTCCGAATCCCCGCCCGCGCTGCCGCCGCTCCCACCGCCGCTGCCGCCGACACTGCCACCACTGTCCTCCCGTGCCCCCCCATCCGCCTCGCTGCCCACCACGACAAGGCCCGCGAAAGCCTGGGACGTCGCCAGGGCGCCGCTTGCGGCGACGAGGGCCTCCCGCTGGGAACGTTCTGCAGCACGGTCCAGAACCGTTCTGTCCTCGCTGGAATCGTTCGGCAGCGCCTGGCCGTACCCTATGGGCTGCTGGCCCGCGGGGGCGGGGGCGGGGGGGCGGGGCGCCCCCAGGGTGCTGACTAGCCCCATGGCCTCGGAGATGGGGTCCAGGGGTGTGTGCGCCTGCGTAGGTGGTGTGTGTGCGGGAGGGTGATGCGTGCGGGTGTTGCAGCGTGGCAGCCGGGAGGCAGGTGAGGCGCGTCTAGCAGAAGCGCCGAGGCCGTAGGCATATGCGCTGCGTTGTCACACGCCGTTTTGTTGGTGAGTGAGTCAGAGTGACGCTACCAGGTGCGTCTGCGTTGTGTGTGCAGGGAGGCACGCCGGATGTGCACCGCAAGTGCTGACGCGCTAAGGAGTGGGCTGCGGCTCGTGCCGCGCACACGGGCGTGTCATTGCATTGCTGTATTGATCAAGTCAGCAGGTGCGCCTGCTTGGTGCGTGCAATGCGTGGAATGGTAGTGTGCAGTGCGAAGGCCGGTCAGGCGCGCACAACGTATGATGAGGCGCTGAGGACAGAGTGGGTGCTGTGGCCCCTGCCACGCACCGCACACGCGTCGTGTCACCACTTCGCTGATGACGCCAGCACGTGGGAGCATGCAACGTCAATTGTGTCATGGTGTGACTGTGCGGGCAGCCCAGCACTTGTTACATACTGCAGTAGCACACCAGCCCTTTGGGATTGATAGCGTGCACCCACCTTGCCATCGGCAGTACTCGGCATGCTGCTGCCGGCGGCGCTGCCACGCCTGCCACAGGGCGAGTGCTGCGCAGGCATGCCGCTGGTGTCATCCAGCATGCCCTCCGCCTTCAGTGCCATGCCCAGGCCAAGCCCAAGCCTGCGCAGGCGTGAGAACAACACAGTATTTGGTGCAGGGTAGCAGGTAAGTCGCGGGATGCATCGTGCGTCGTCTGGGGTCTGGGTCTGGCTGTCTAGCTGGCAAGAAGTGCGCCACCGCTCACAAAGGCTTGGCATGCCCCGCAGCGTCACCTGCCACACCACCGATGTGTAGACCAACGAGCTGACACGAGCGCAGCTCTGACAGCAGGCACAAACCCACCACACACCCCGCCCAGCTGCACGCCGCGAGCCGGCATGCGCGCACGACCGAAAACACCAAGGGCACACGCGCCAGAGCGCTGCGGCCAGGCGCAAACGTACCGAATGAGGTCCTCAGCGTTGGCGGCGCCGCCGCCGCTGCTCGTCGCCAGCACCGCCGCGATCGTCGACACCACGGCGGACGCCTTCGCTGGCAGCAGCGAGGTCCCCTGCATGGAGCCGCGTGTGCTGGGGTGCGACGGCTGGTTTGTGGCGGGGCGGCTGCCCGCTGTGCTTGACTGCTGCGTCTGGGGGCGGCCGTCGCCCGTGGGGACGCCTTGGCGGCTTGGGGGCGCGGTGGCGCCCTCCAGTCCCCTGCGGCCGGGATGTGCATGGGGCGCGTGAGGCAGTTGTAGCTTGTCCGAGGACGGCATGTTGGTGTAGCCACAGCAGGCTTGGCAATGTCACCACTTGTGTCTCCCTCAGCAGCGGCGTCAGTGGGAGATAACACATGTGTACCACATGCGCTAGCAGTAGTATGATAACATGTAACACCAGTGCATGTATTATATGTGTACGCGCGTGCGGAATGCTATCGCAAATGTGGATCCACACAGGGGCTACCAGCGCCAGGGTCTGACATGGAATCGGTCCCAGGTATGCCACCCAAGTTAAAGAACGAGCAACCAACGTCTTGCACCAATCCTAAAGTGCGGTACTGGCGTAGCCGCCCGCTGCCAAAACACCACGGCAGTCCCCCCACGCACACAGGATGCTGCATGCCGTGAGCATGGTGTGCACCACTCACTGCAGCTCCCGCGGAGTCACATCGCCTATGGGCGGTATACGGTCGCCCATATGCCGCTCTCGCTGAAGGGGATCCTCGTCGCCGCCGCCGCCGCCTGACGCAGGCGCCATGTCCAGGGGCGGCACGGCGCCGCCGCCGTGTGCGCTGCCGTGCGTCGCAGGGCGGGACGCCTGCACCGGATACCAGCAGCATGGTTGACACGTGAGCCATGGCATGGGGGGCACTGTACAGAGTGCGTGAGGTGTGGGCAAGGGCAGAGTATGTCTGTGGCGGCAGCGCTGCAGAATAAACACTGGGCCAACAAGGCTGCACCTGCATTGGGCAAGAAGGGTCACCGTGGTTGCCCAGTGCTGACCTGCGCAGGTTTGGTCGGCGCAGTCAGAGGTGCACGGGAAATGCCCTTGTGTTAGGCTCCGTTTCGTTTGGGGCGCGGAAAGCCCTGTGCACATGATGTGCGAAAGACAGGAAAAAGGCATATTTGAGCACGCTGTCCCCTCTTGTTTTTCACAAGATCGGGACTGCTTAGCATACAAATCTGATGTAAGCCCAGCATGTAGCTGCAGCACTACTGACGGGCACGCACCTGCTGAGCGCCGTTGCCGGCGGAGGCTCCCCTGGCGGAAAAAGGTGCCCCCGTTTGTGCCTCCGACAAGCTCGATGGCAGCACGCCTTGACTCCTGGCCCAGCGTGCCTGGGTGGCCACCTGTGGCGAGACACAAATCGAGATGCATTCAGTACAGGCTGGAATGCCAGACAGACCGAGGTTGCCGCGCACAAAGTGTTGCATCTTAGCTGTGACTCAAGCACTTGCATGTGTGTGTGACGGTTGGCTTTGTTTGCGTACAGACGGCCCAGCATGCCACAAAACAAAGCACACCACCCTTGCTCATGCAATCAATGAGGAGTGGCCTCCACTGCCTGGGCAGGCGGCTGGGCAAATCACTAGCACCGCGGTGCCATGAAGAAAGCTTTCACCCCCCCTTCTTCACCAGAGAGGCGGCGCCACTGCCACTGCGGGTGCCTGCGGTACACATCACAGTGTGCAGTGCAACAGGACACAACCCGCGTTGCGTGGTGACCGCACACGCCCCTCAAACCCCAGCGTCACCCACGTGCTCAGCCAGAGGCAACAGTGCCCCACTGCACCGCGCTCACTTCTTGACCGCAGGCCCCCAGGGACGCACGCCACGAGGGCACACATGGGAAGGCTGCAGTGGCAGCACGGCCCACACCCCAGCGCCACACGGCTCTGCCAAAGGTACGCACCTTTTTCCGGCGCGACTCCAGGTCGTCGATGGTCTCGTGCTTGAGCGCCATAAGCCGCCGCACGTCCGCCTGGTCGTACCGCGCCGTGGACGCGTCGCGCCCATGCGCGGTGGTGTCTGGTGCCTCCCCGCGCCCATCCTGCAAGTCAGCCGAAATGAGGGGGCAGCAAGGGGTCACCGAATGCAAACACCGGTGGTGACGAGCTGCACAAGGGCGATGTCTAAAGAGACACACACCATGCACCCTTGCACGCACACCAGACCGTGCGCAGCTGGCATTCATGTGCTGGCAATTTTGGGCCGGGTTTGGGGCAAATTGCGTACCAAAATGGTGCCTCCGGCCTTGATGGAGGCCTTCTCCTCGTCGGCCAATGGCCTTTCCCAGAAGGTCTCGCCCGTGCGGCGGTCGTACCAGTACGGGACGCCGTCATCGGTCAGGAACTCTTCCACGGGCTGCCCGGCGGCACATGGCAACAGGCGGGGCATGCGCGCACCAAGGTTAATTGAGGCACCTTCGGTGAGTATCGTGCGGCAAGGTAAGTTGCTGCATGCACTTGCTGTGTGCCTCAGGCAAACCGGCTAGCCCAACCAGCGTATAATCGAGCGCCCGCAGAGTCACCTTCTGAGCAGGAAAGTGCACACAAGGGGTGCACAAACGGACTTACAGGCACATACAGCAGTGCCAAGGCAGTCGCGCATGTGGGGTATGAGTGCGCACCATGTCCCTAAAACTGTGACAGCGTAGGGCAGCAGGTAAAACACGGTGGAGTACGAAGCACACACCAAGAGCGTGCACATGGCATAAGTTTGGTGGCTCGACAACAGCACACTGTGTGCGCGTGACCACACCTGCCGCTGTTGGAAGGCCCAGCTGCGGTACACCGTGCTCACGCAGGGGCCCATGGGCTTGGTGGGGTCGCTGGCGCGCATGAACTCGCCAGACTCCTGTTGGGAGACACACGCAAAGCGAGAGGGAAGAGCATGGCATGCCGTATGACATGACAGTGTCTACCGTCATGTACTGCCAGACGGTGCTGTGACAAGGTCACACCGAATGGTGCCTAGACGTAAGCGCACAGGAGCGGCAAGGCGGTGTGGGGTTTCTGGTTCTGTTTAAATCCTGCTGTGTAAGATGGGCAGGTCACCACGCTGCTATCGCAGTTGGCGCTGATGCATGCATGCATGATCGTCATGTTTACAACAGCAGTGTCCCGCCGTTGCCAAGACAGGCTGCGGGGCTGGCGACCCACGGAGCTGCCGCTGCTCAGGTCTACACACAGGGTGTGGGGTGCCTTGCCTGGTGGCCCAAGTTGGTGAAGGCCTGGGCGAGGTTGGGACTGCAGTCTGCCGCCAGGAGCAGGTGGTAGAAGTCCAGTGTGGTGTTGCAGCGATTACTGTTGCGTACCCCACACGCACGCAGCAGCGTTTACAACGAGTGGCAGAGCAGTGGGGCGTCAGCAGTGCCACTGTCCAGTGCCACGTCCATGAACGGTGCAGGGACAACATGGCGCCCTCGGTTGACATGATGTGCTTAGCACGCAGGGACGCAGTGGCGCATGTTGCCACGCGAGTGCCTTGTGTGCCCTCCGCTAGGGGGCAGCAATCAAGCCTTGGCATGCACAACACGCATTCCAAGTACACTACCGCAAGTATCGGAGTATAAACCCCGTCTTGTGTCGCCAAGCATTGGCCACCACTTACAACCGGGTAGGGGTGGCATACTGTGAAGTACTTCAACTTAGCCACACACCCCGCGTCCACGCCACCAGGGAGCTCTTATTTGGGGGGGCGGGCGGGTTATGCCAGGGGATGACCTCGTACTCCGATACCTTTGGTGGTACGCCTGGAAACGGACACGTCATACTTGCCTGGGCTCGCAGAAGGGGTACGTCCTGTCCACACGCGACGTGATGGTGCGGTTCGCGGAGCACTGGTTGGGCGTCGCAACGTCCGCGTTTGGCGTGAACGTGCGGGCGTCCAGCGCCGGCGCCGGGGGAAACACGGGCACCGCGACGCCGGTTCTGAAGCCGTGGCTCAGCTCCTCGCCAGTCTGATGCGGTCGATTCTGCCCCCTGCGCGGTGCGACACAAGACAGGGAGGGCCCCGGGAGGGGGCGACAGCGCCGTGTGGTCGTTCCGAGAGGGAAGGGCGGGTGTTGCGGTTGATGGCATGGACTGGACGAGAGGGCGCGTTGAGTCAACTTTGCATGGCTGCCGCCTGGTAGCATGTGAGTGTGTGTTAAGCGGGCACCGCATGTGGTGCTTGCATGGCTGGTGTGCCTGTTGCGTGCTCCTCACCATGCTGCGATGCCGGGGCGTTCTCACGTGCACAGTCTTTTTTTTTGCGGGGCCACTCCCACAGAGTTTTGCCAGCCCCTGAGGACCGCATGTGCAATGCACATGCCAGCTGTCCTGTGTCACACCCTAAAATGGATGTACTGGCAGCATAACATGGAGCCCCAACCTGCACTGCTGTCGCTTCTAGTGATGGACGTTATGTATGTGGCCTATGGGTACCAAAAGAGTACCACTTGCCCAGGTGAACAGTCGTCGCAACCAAAACACAATGCGCTACACCACAAAAGACGACCATGAAAGCAGGATCTAAGCTGTTGCATTCGCGCTGGCACATACCGCATGCCTCGCGTATCAACCCCCCACACGTGTTCCAACAGGACAGAGACTGCTCTGATACCTACGGCAACCCGGCCGTAGAAAGACTACTACCAGCTTTTCTTGGTCAGCCCCCTACCTGGCGCGCCGGTCGTCAAAGCCCAGCGGACCATCCGCCCGCGCCAGCAGCGTGATTGTGGGCGCGAATCGTGAGTTCATGGCGTGCTGCAGCGGCCGCGTGATGGGTGGTGGGGGCTTGGGCAGGGGTATGACCGGCGCGGCTCCGCCCGTCCCCCCCATCTCGGGCAGAGGCACAGGCGCGACGGAGGCCTTCTGCGCCACCGTGAAGCCGCCGTACTGGGGGGGGATGGCGGTCGTGACCTGCACAGCATGGACCGCGCACACGCACGCCGTCAGGAATAGTGGTCGTCCGCAGCCGCTGGCGGGCCGCCATGCCACTGTTCAGGCCAGTCACGTGCACACCAAGGGGCAGAGTACATGTACTTGAAGTAGTTGGCAGCAGGGCGGCGGGAAGAACACACAATGTGTGCACGGGCGCCGCCGCCGTGACTGCTACCTTATTGTTTTCGAGGTTGCAATAGTTGTGTTGGCGATGTGGGCACGCTCAAACAGGGCAGCCGCCGTGCTGACACCGGGTTAGACCACACCCTTCCCTGCCGCAAGGTGCTCATTGACCGTCCACAAGGGGAGCGCCACAGCAAGCGTTCACAACACTGGTGAAAACACCCAAGGGCTAGGGATGCGCACCTGCAGGGTGAGCACCATCTGTGCGCACAGGCCGCCGACCGCGAGGTTGCCGGGGGTGGGTTTGCGGCTCAGCGTCGCAAACTTGACCGTGGTCGGCTTTGGGCACACGCCCTCTGTCTCGTCTTCCGCAACGTCGCTCGGCGGCGGGGCAACCTGCAGAGATCAGACAGTGCGGCAGCACGGTGCATCGCGGCAGTATGAGGTCAGTGGATACACGGGAGGAAAGTGGCGAGGTGGTAAGGGCCGGCCGTGACGCTGCGCCCATCTGGCTACTGGGATGCACAAGATTGGAGAAGCGTGCGCGTGCCTTCAGCGCTAGAAGCTCATCACATGCGGGTGACGGCCAGAAGCTGGACTTTCGTTCGCACAGACATGCAAGCTGCACTACCGAGTGACAAATTCAGGGGCGGCACGCGTGATGCACATGCTCATCAATAATCCAGGAGGGTGGGGCTGGCAACTGGTGGTGGCACAGTGTGGTGCACAAGTTATAGCACTGGCATACAGCACCAGCCGTAGGCACAGTGCCAGCCAAGGGGTATGTCAGACATGTCGGGGCGGGGCGAGCCGCGTGCCCTGCCCGTAATCTTGGAGGCCCATGGAGCGAGCAGGTGAAGGAACGGCCAGCAGCGGCACACTTGAAGTGTAATATAGGCGCTTGCGCTGGCATGGAGCATCCGCTGCAGATGATTCACCAAACAAGCGGGCCGAAATGCATGTGTGTGTGTGTGACATACCTGCACATCGTCGTCGAGACCCATGGAGTCCGCCAGGGGCAGGGTGATGGGCGCCGGCATGGGGTAGGGACGCGGGTCATATAGGGCCACTGGCACGGGCATGGGGCCCACAATGATGAGCTGCCTGCCCCCCTCCAGGGTCACCAGCACCTGAATGACCAGTGTGTAGCAGGGGCAGTGGCAGCAGCACAGTATTTAATTATGTCCTGGTGCAGGCTGCTCAGCCCAGGCAGCACCTTTACAGGCACCATCACAGTGGCAGCCAGGCCAGCCCGCACCCGTACCACCGTGCCCGGTCGGCACCACACGCTGGCACAGCCTGCACGCGCTTTCGAACTGCCGCCCACGGGGAGAGCTCGCTGCCAGGTTCTGACACGCGCCAAAGCCCACCCAAGCACACACACCCCACACACAACACCGCACAGTCTGCCAACCAGCCAACCACACACACACACACACCCTTCCCCCTCAAACGCTCCACCAGCCACACGCACACACACACACACGCACACACACACACACGCACGCCCCCCCCCCCCCCCCCCCCCCCCCCCCCCCCCCCACGCACCCGCACGTGCCCCTTCTTCTCGTCCAGCGTGGTGCCCGTGACGGGCGCAAGGGGCCGCGCGGCGTTCGCCTCCTCGCCGCCCGCGTACGCCCCGAGCGCGCGCTTGTTGTGCATGCTGTCGCGCAGCCGCAGCATCTGCCCGCGGGCGGCGGCCGTCTCTGCGGTGCGTGCATCCAGGGCGGCACCGCGCACGCGAATGCCGCCGCCGTCCTTGGCCCTGTTGAAGTTTGTGTACCAGTCATAGAGACATGAGGGCATGTGTTGAAGTTGTGGTGAGGGCGGTTTGGAGGTCGTGGGGGGGGGGGGGCGAGGGATGGCGGTAGAGCGCAGGGTTCGTGCATGCTGGCCGCGTGTTGGCGCCAGCGCGTATATCATACCTTTAGAAGGGGTATGTGTGTGCTTACCTACTTCGAACAAGGTATGTACTCTTATTAAACTCCGCTTAGGGCGCGGAAAGCCCTTTGCACACGATGCGTGTGACCAGAAAATCAAACAAGTATGTACTCTTATTAAACTTCGCTTGGGGCGCGGAAAGCCCTGCGCACATGGGGTGCGGTTGATGAAGTCGAAGAGTACTCATACCGCAACGGTTCACAAGGTAATACCAGCTCCGCATGGCACCAAAGCACCCAGCCCGCCGCCATACAAGGTATGCACTTTGCGGCAGGGCGGGCGGGGGGGGGGTGTATGGGCAGGGCCGGCAGGACCGCACACGACAGGAGTGAACACCACAACGTGCTCCACTCAGAATTGCGAGAACCCTACGCAGGCATGCCCTGAACCCGGGTAATCACTTGGGCACTGGGCGGGCTCACCTGGTGATCCTGTCGGCGCGCAGCAGCTCGCAGAAGGCGCGCAGCCAGTTGCGCGTGTGCAGGCGGCGGCGCATGGTGAAGTTGCCGCGCTCCGTGAGGTGCGCCAGCAGGCGCCAGATGGGGTGCCGCGGCTCGCTGCGCGCCACGAGCCCGCCTTTGACGCGGTCGTACTTGAGGCTGCAGGCCTCCTGTTTGAATATCTGTGTGGGGGGGGTGCGCGCAAGAAGAGGAGGAAGGGCGCCAGGTACTTGAGGTTGTTGCAGCGAAGTCTTTGAGCTGAGCTGCTGAGCAGCAGCAAGTGCTCATCAGTAGGACTGCAGCTGGTGACGTCGCCAGCCTGCCATAGCCCTCAGGTCACTTGCTACGTCGTGACTGTCTCGTGTGTTGCATGGTACTGCTGGCTGTCTGCATCTGCGACCTGGACTAGGCTGTGTGTAAAAAGGCTGCGTGCCTCCTGCCTGAATGGAGCAAGAACAGGAGAGGAAAGGTGTGTGGCAGTGTGCGGGCGTTGGGAAGAGCATTCTGTGCGAGAGGCGCCGGGAACCCATACTTTCCTGCAACAAGTAGTAGGCAGCGGCGTTGCTGAGTATGCCCTGCAAGATTGGAAGCTGCAGGTGCTGCAGTGGCTGAGGCAAACACCGGGCGCAGGCCGCTGGGGCAGTCTGTCCCAAGGGTAGAACAGCAAGTATGCCAGTTGGCACCCTTGCTGCAGGTGCAAGGCGGGAAAGTGTGAGGCCACGTGGGTGTGGGGCCATGGCACCAGGGCAAGAGCCTCTCGTGTCCACTGCAGCATGCGCAGGTGCCGGCCGCGTGCCGCATCTGCACATGTTCTCCGGTCCATGGTACAGCCAGCAGCCGCTGCCGGCCCTTGTGTCTACAAGCACGTGGGCGGCTGGATAGCACCAGGATGCTTCTTGTGCACCAGTTTGATGAGTGTCGAGCATCTAATGGGTGGCAGTGGTACACTCATGGTGCTCCAGGTGCAGGTGCACTGTTTTTTTTTTTTTTTTTTCACGGTGGGGTACTATCACTTGTATCTCCCCCCCCCTAGGCTGACGCGCACACCGGCCACAAAGTGCCAAAACCTGAGAATATGCCATGGCACAGCCACCATTGAGGACTCCACACCGTGCTGCAACTCCTTAGTCAAAACAGCCCGCCTCCAAAAGCGCTACTGCGCCGGGCACTTTCACACCGCAAGGCTATACAATCCGCACCAGCAGTGCACGCGACAATGCCGGGACGTACCGTGTACAGCTCCTCTGCGCGGTGCCGCCGCCGGATCGCCCCCAGATCCCAGTTCCTGCACATGAAGGCGCTCTCCGAGGGGCGCGCCCCCCCCCCCCCCGCACCACTCCCCGGCCGCCGCCGCGCCGCGTGCAGCGCGCACCCCGCCGTGTCTCCCGCGCTCCAGCAATTAAAGCACACCTCCGCCCGCCCCCC
>JAULBY010032061.1:0-15448 GCA_032358315.1 Ophiocytium majus
GGGGGGGGCGGGGGGGGGGGGGGGGGGGGGGGGGGGAGCTGGGACCCCGGGTTGCCGACACGGCTTTTCAATATGAACTGAAAGTATATAGTTTGTGCAACATAGTTTGAAATATTATTATACTATTAGTTTCTCTAATCCTGCAACCCTTCTTTGCTGGGGAAGGTTCTCTGAGAAGCGGAAGAGTCTTGCCCTCCATTAAACACACGCTTTGGGCTGCAGCTGCAGCTGCAGGTGTGTGCAGGCTGCAGTGGTGGCGCGCGCCACCTTAGTAAGGTTGGCTCATGATCAGAGGCGCCCCGCCCCTTGTTGTCAATCCCGTCCCCGCCATTACAGACGCCCCCGTCACAACTCGCAAACTCCTGGCGGCGTCCACACTGGTGCCCTTGCTGGGATCACGAGCTTGAACCACGGCAGCTGCAGCATGCTGTGCAGGGCACGCTGCAGCGTCGTCGAGAGGGGTTTCTGTCGGTGCGCTGCTGCCTTTATGGTGCGTTCCGCTCGCAGGCTAGCGCGCTGCCTTCATGTTTGCGAACGAACTGAGCTGCAGTTGCAGCGACTTTCTTAAAAAGTGAAACCGACGAAACCGAATGTCCCGATTGCTTCGCACACGGGAGCTGCCTGAAGGTGCGTCGTAGGCTCAGTTGAGAGAGCCACCAGAGGCGGCGTGAGCGAGATGGAGAGCTTTGGGCCACGTGTTGAAGGCCGGCACGTGCCGCTGCGAGTCGCAGCGGCCGTACATGGTCGCTGCTTGCGTTGGGATCTGCAGCGCCGCTGCTGCACGCGCCGGCTGATCCTGGCACACGATGGCTACCCAGGTAAACCCTTCGGAGCGGAATTGCATGCCTATCGCCGCTACTGCTATCACCGATCAATGCTCAGTACTACAGCGGGCTATGCTCCTGCAGCTGCTCTCCCTGCGCTAGCTGCCTACTGCTGTCCCTGACCTGCAGCACACGCCAGACCTATCTCGTGACCTTGTGACACTCACTCAAGCGGAGTCCCTGTCGACCGCACTTTTTCTGCTGCTGCTGCTGCTGCCGCTGCCGCTCCTAATCGCTGTTAAAGCTGTCCTAATCTCGTGCCCCAACCCTCCGCTCCGGCGCTGCTGCCCGTCGCCACAGGCCACCGCGCCCCCGGCCGTCACGGCGGTTTCTGCGCCGTGTCCGCGCTGGTGCTGCTAGCCATACTGTGCTGCTGCGCCACACTGTGGGCACACAGGAACGCGTTCCTGGTGCGGCTGCGCTCCCCAGGGCTCGCCTTGCTGGTAGCCGCCGAGCTCCTGCTCATGCTGGCGGTGCTGGTGGTGCAAGAGGCCATGAGGCAGGCTGGCGGGCACCTTCAGTGCGCGGTCGTTGTGTGGACCTCGTACCTGTTTGTGCCGCTGGCGGCTGTGCCCACGGCGCTCAGGGGCTGGCGCGTGGTGATCTCGGTGCGGCACGACAAGATGAGCAAGCTGGGCTTCACGCTGCCCGACCGGACCGTGGCGGCCGTGATTGTGGGTAACCTGGTGGTGCTGGCAGTCGTGCCCGTCTACCTGCAGGTGAGCCACGCGCGGTGCATGTGGAGGCAGAACGGATACGGACCCATGACATGCGGCGTTTGAACGTATGAGCGTATAAGTGGGCGTATTCCCGTCTATATAGGCGCATTTCCGTACATGGCAGCGTATATGGGGGGGTTAGCCTGCCTGAAACACATGCTGATATATAGTCAGTAGTATATACGTATACGTTTCGTCGCATCCCTACAAGTGGTGCATGGAGGCAAAGCAGTCTGCTTTGCACTACCCTGGTGCGCACTTTTCAACATCAGTAACTCCAACAGGTGCAGTACCATTGGCCCCCCAAGTACGCGGCTGGGTAGATGATTTTGGACATTGTTTTATTCAGGTGGTCGAAAAGTAACTCTACCCACCCCCCATTATATTGAGTCACGTGCTCTACAAATGGTAGTGCAAACTACTTTTAAAAGAATTCTGAAATCCTGGATGCGGCTCTCAAGGCAACCTGGGGCCCATGTTTTCAAACATTGTTTTGGCTTGCCAAAAGTTCTCCACCCGGCTAACTACTCTCTTTCAAAAGTAGACACTGGGCGATACGCGCACTGCGTGCCCTGCAGTCACACCAACGAACTCTGGGGTACCGTGTAGTTCAAGTAGGGCCACCGAAGTAGTTGAAGTACTTCTACTGACGTAGCTGCCGGGGTCAGCTACTTTTGTTGGGCACCAGCAGGCAGGGGGGGTGGGGAGGGTAAACTGTATTGGAAGCAACGCGAAAAATTGCAAACACAATTTACCCTAGCACAGTGTACAGCTGGCAATGTAAAACAGTGGCGCGGGTAATGCCAACTGCTGGCGCCACCGAAACAACTATCAGAAACAATTGTCCCGGGTGACTACTTGGGCACTAGACGGCACTGTGAACCCAGCAGTGCTGTGGACACTGTCGTCCCGTCAATGAAGCGGTGCTGGCAGCACCACCATGATGCAGCTGCGGGGTAGCGGGAAGCGCCTGCCGCTGCTTGCTGAACGGCTGTGCACGGCAGTGGCAGCTGTGGCGGCTTCCGGCTGTGTGTTATGCACCTCAATGGTAGCACCTGTGCCAGGCAGTGTTTCATAACTGGTGCCCTGTTTGGTTGCTGGCGTAGCCACAGCCGGTGCCAGCCAGCGCGCACGTGCCAGCAGTCTGGGTAGGCAGCGCAGACTGCGCACGCACACACGCACACACTCACACACACACACACACACGTACACACATTCGTGCGCACACACACATGCGCCACCCTTGTGGCCCCACTTCCAAACAGGTGTACTATACTTCTTATAACGACAACTTACACAGTCTGTTGTCAGTGAGGCGTGACTTGGTGCCGTGCACTTTAAGCGGCTCGTGCCAGGTCAGAACTTGTGCCAGTCACGAGCGCTCATGGCACACGCAGACTACACACACACACACACACACACCGACACGCGCCACACATGCGCACACTTTTTTAACAGTTACTGCATAGTCTAACTATACTTCATGTCAGTATACGTACTCCCATAAATGTACAGTACTTGAAGTACTTCTGAAGCAATGCTATGTTGTTAGTAGGACGTGACTTTTTGCCGCGCATGCTGAGCGCCCCATCCATGCCAGAACTTGTGCCGTGAACGTGATGCTCACGGCAGCGCACCTGCCCATGCCACTGCGCCTCTCGCCTGCAGGTAGGCTTGCGCGAAAACGTGTACTTTGAAGTACTACATAGTATGTGAGCAAGCCATACACGCTGTATACGCCATGTATATACAGCGTAGATGTCTGATGTTTTGGAAATATAGTGATAGGCACAGGTTGGCGCCGGCGTGTGTGGGCAATGTCTGGTGCTCTCACATGGTGGCTGCCCCCCCCCCCCCCCTCCGCATTTAAAACTTTTTTGACAAAGGAAAAACGCCCACATGCGTTTTCGTTCAACCCTACGTGCAGGTCACCGGAAAGGCGAACACCGATATATAGTGATAGGAATAGGTTGGCGCCGGCGTGTGTGGGCAATGTCTGGTGCTCTTACATGGTGGCTAACCCCACCCCCTTTTTTTGACAAGGGAAAAACGAACACATGCGTTTTCGTTCAACCCTACGTGCAGGTCACCGGAAAGGCGAAGACCGAACCGTACTGCCTGGCCTTCATGCCCTGGCAGGTGAGCCCTGCTACTTCAACTTTTACTTGAAGTTGACTTCTTCAACTTGCACTTGAAGTTGCATGTGCACCCACACATGCGCCCGAACTCTCACACTACTTGTGTTGAACTCTGCTTGGGGCGCGGAAAGCCCTGTGCACATGGCGTGCGTGTGACTGGAAAAAGCATCATCAAACTTGCTGTTGCTAGCAAGACGCCAATGCTCAGCACTAGCTCTGACGTAAGCCTGGCATGTTGCCACAGCCCTACTTTAGTGCATTACTCTCACAGTACCACTAGTTGTACATGAGCGCGCCATGCTGGCAGGTTGTTGCGTTGCCCATGCCAACTTTACATCCAGGCATGTGTACAGGGGCATGTGTGCCCATGCTCCTTCCTTTTGAAGTTTAATAACCAGTCACGCTTGAAGTTGAAACCTATTGTGAAACTTGTCAGATTATGATCACCTTCTGCTCCCATTTGTGTAGTACTTGGCTACAAGCTGGCAACTTTCCAGCAGCTGAGTAACCGCCATTGCACTAGGAGCAAAGTACCACTGGATTTATTCAGTCACACAGATTCTTCAAGCTGTAATCTGCTGTGAAACCAAAGTACCACTGGTAGTATGTGAAGCGGGCACCGTTGGCGTTTGCGGCTTGCTCACCCCCTGTCAACTGCTGCAAGCCAGGACATGTGTGCGGGCATCCTGACAAGGTTCACCAGCAGTTTGTCCAGCGTCCACAGCTACTGCTGAGCGGATACACCGCTGCCTACGCACACATGCTGCTGCGCACACACAGCGCACTTGCTGCTGAGCACATTCGGCGAACTTGCTGCTGAGCACATGTAGCATACCTACTGCTGAGCGCACGCAACACACACCTGCTCGCGCGGCACATACAACCCACCTCACTGTACCCACACTCTCCTGAGCTGGCACCACTTACTTCTTCAGTAACCATACCATATGAAGGCCGTATACTTCGTATGTGGCCTGCTCATGCACGCTTCGTCACACCCCGAACGGTTTGTGGCGCTGTGGCTGTGCAGTATGCGGTGGCCAATTTGGAAGGTGAAAAGAAGCTGAATAGAAGACGAATGTGTGGGGCGGCCACACAGCACCGCAGCGTGTGCTGCATGGCGTGAGCCTTGCTGCTAGTGGTGCTTATCACGATGCGGGTTGCACTAACTGCCGGTCTCCGCTGCCCCCCGTTTCTGGCGCTGTGGTTGTCCAGTATGCGGTGGCAAGCATTGTCTCTTTCACCCCGGGAATAGTGCACCTCGTGGCGATGCTCATCAAGTGCAAGGACCTGCTGGGCATGTGGAAGGAGATAGCGAGGGGGAACGTGTGTTGCCAGGTGCTGCTCCTACCGGTGAGCGTAATTCTGGCTTCTGAGTCCGAGCACTACTGTAGCAGTACTCCACGCCAAGAGTGTACCATGCAGCAGGTATTGTAGTAGGTAGCGTTACACGTGTGCACAGTATATACACATGTGCATACTTCTGAAGTATGTAGCGCACATGTATACTTCGAAGCCCTTGAAGTATATGTATATACTTCCAAGTATGTACACGTGTACATGAAGTACTTCTGAAGGAGTATACTACATCAGGACCTGCTAGGGATGTGAAAGGAGATTGTGAGGGGCAAAGTGTTTGGCCAGGTATTACTCCTTCCGGTGAGCGTGACGCTAGTGTTTATTTCCAAAAACTGCTCCAAGTGTAGACCATGTAGTAGGCATGACAGCAGCAATACAACTGGACAGCTACTGAGAAGTACCTGTTGTAAACGCGTCCTTATTCCTGCCGCTAGTGCCAACTGCTGCGTCAGGTGGATAGCATGTACAGCAGTTTTGATTTGCTTGCATTTGTGGGCGTGCAAGAGCCCATGCCATGCATGCCAGCACGCTTGTGGCGATGGCACTTGCCCGGCAGCGTACACACACTATGTGCCTTGCATTAGCGTTACGCCAACCCTATTATTGCATGCCCCCTGCAGTACTGAGGTTGCTGGCGCTGATCACAGTAGTTACACTTGTTTGCACTTGCGGACGGTCAAGAGCCGATGCCATGCACAGCACGCTTGTGGCGATGGCACATGCCCGCCGGCGTGTACACGAAGCTAGTGAAGCATGCACCTTGTGTTTAGGGGTACACCAGCCCTACCTATTGCATGAGGTTGCACAAAAACGTGTATGGGTGTTCTTCTCTTGCCAAAACATGTGAAAGAAACCAAAAAGGTGACTTGTGTAATACCTCCAAGTGCTGGGCCAGCCACCATGCAAGAGCACCAGCATTGCCCACACGCGCCTGTGTTAAGTTACTACTGTCACTATTTTCTTTTGTTAGCCATTCATGTACTTAAGTATACTTCGAAGTATACTTTAGTAGTACACTGTATACACGCTCCGTATACGGCGTACATGGCTTGCTCATAAACGTTTTCGCGCAACCCTACCTATTGCATGCCACCCGCCCGCTGCAGTACTACGTTTTGCTGGCGCTGAGCACAGTACTTGCATTTGTTTGCACTTGTGGACGTGCAAGAGCTCATACCACGCACGTCAGCACGCTTGTGATGAGCGTATACACACGCATACACATGAACCTACTGAAGCATGTACCCTGCGTTAGGTTCACACCAACCCTACCTATTGCGTGCCTCCTGCCCCCTGCAGTACTGCGTTTTGCTGGCGCTGATCGAGAATGGCGTGGTGGACTGGGGGTGGGACACGAGGGTGCAGGCGTTTCTCGCGCTGGCATGCCTGCTGCTGTCCTTCGACATGCTGGTCGTGTCCAGGAAGCACTGGGGAGTGGACACGAGCGGGTGCCTTTGGGGCGGCAAGCAAGTGTCGCCGCTGCATTACACTCAAGCCTCACCATACATTGCATCATCATTACTTCGTCGTACATGTTATACTTATACTGTCTCCTGCCGTGATTGCACCCAATGCGAACGCACAAAAAAGACCCGCCGCCTTCCCAGGGCCCACTGTGCGGACACTGCGGCCGCCATCGCCGCTGCTGCTATGGAGGGGCGTCGTAAATCCCACTCAGTAGCACTGCGGCATGCCTGTTAGGTGCGGCATGCCGGGCTCCACGTGCCATATAACTGCACCTAATGCGCGCGGCAACACACAGGGTGCTCGACAGAATCCTCAGCACAGAAACGCAGTGCCCTGAGTGACGCACTTTAAGATGCAGCGCACCTTTTGCCATGTGCCACCCCCTACCATACTTTCTTTTTTTTTCAACTGCACCTGCTTCGTGCGGCAAAACACGCCGCCTTCGCAGGGCGCACTATGCGGACACCGCCGCCGCCGCCGCTGCTGCTGCGGAGGGAGGCATACTGCGCTCTGCAACCTGCGTGCGCGGCACACCTGTTGTCACATGCCACAACTGCACCTACGTATTACATACACTTTTGATAGTGGTAGTATATAATGCGCGCCGCAATGCACGCCGCCTTCCCAGGGCGCACTGCCGCTGCTGCTGCTCAGGGAGACGCACTGCTCTCAGCAGCCTGCATGTGCGGCCCGCGTAGTGGTACATGCCATAACTGCACGTAATAATCACATTGAAGGATATGATGAATGATGGGCGCGGCAACGCACGCCGCATTCGCAGGGCGTACTGCGCGGCCGCGGCCGCCGCCGCCGCCGCCGCAGCTGCGCAGCAATATGCACTGCTCGCAACAGCCTGTACGTGCGGCAGGCCTGGTGCCACGTGCCAATAACTGCACATAATTGGCGCGGCAACAGGCGCCGCCCTTGCAGGGTGCACTGCGCGGCCGCGGCGGCCGCCGCCGCCGCTGCAAAGGCATGCCACTGGGTGGGGTATTTGCACCACGCACGTGACAAAAGTAGTACCCTATACGCCCATCTCAACTCTGCTCCGTGTGTAACATACCTCTATTTATAGTAGTATGCTATGCCCACCCTCTGCTGTGCCGCCACCGCCGCAGCGTGCACTGTGCAGACGCGAGCGCCGCTGCTGCCGATGCTGCCACGGAGGGAGGGGTGCCACTGGGTGGGGCATTTGTACAGCGTACTTGAAGTATGTACTTGAAGTATCAAAAATGAAACTTCGCGGCACGCTATACGCCCAGCTCTACCCCGCTTTGTGTATGGCAGACCGCTACCGATATGACAAGCCTCCATTCATGTGACATGTGCCACCTCCGCCTGCTGGGATGCCATTGCCGCAGGGTGCACTGTGCAGACACAGGCGCCGCCGCCGCCGATGCTGCCGTGGACGGGGGGGTGCCACTGGGCGTGGCGCTCGAGGGCCAGCCGGAGTACAACCGGATGGGCAGCATGCCGCTGGCGGATGACTTCACGAGCTCCCTCGAGCTCATCTCGTGCCCCGCCATGCGCGAGGCGTACAAGGCGCACGTCACGCACTGCTTGTAAGTGAGCCACCGCTTATCATAACCTATTAAGCATATACGGAGTACTTCAGAGGTACGTCGAAGTATACTTCAGCAAGGTATGTGAAGGTGAATGCGTCAAAGTATGTGTGGACTTCAAGTGTGCCGCTGGCGGACGCCTTGCAACGTCATGCACGAGGCGTACAAGGCACATGTCACGCACTGCCTGTGAGTAGTGGAGCCACTGCCTTTGAATCATGTACCTCAAGGTTCAAAAAGGCATCGTTCTAGGCAGCTATGTCGAACTACTTCTTGGAGTATGTGTATTAAGCGCATGCCGTTGTCAGATGATTTCACAAGCTCCCTCGAGGCCGTCGCATGCCCCGCCATGCGCGAGGCAAGCAAGGCGCACGCCACGCACTGCTTGTGAGTGATCCACCGCTCCTCATAACCTATTATGCATGTGCTTCGAAGTACGCCGAAGTACAATGCACTCGCAATTTAGTTCGCTTCGATTAGTGCAGTATGCGGTTTAATGCGGGGTCGAGAGCCCTTTCACAGACCCCATAATTCTATACAAACGATACACGATCCCCTATTTGATTTAGTGCGGGTCTTGCTGTAGTGCGGGGTGCTACGGGGGTGCACTACCCCGCACTAAATCGCGAGTGCACTGTACGTCGAAGTACTTCTGAGGTATGCTTCAAAAAGGTATGTAGTGGTGAAGTGCGTGAAAGCATGTGAGCACTTCAAGTATGCGACTGGCGGACGACTCGCCCTGCGCACGTCACGCGCTGCCTGTGAGTGAGCCCCTCGGCTGCCACCGCTCCTCATTACCTATGAAGCACATACTACGTAGTACTTTGGTACCCTGTATGATATACTACTGCACTGTACTACTTTGGAATACTTCGTAGTACCCTTCGAAGAGGCACATGTCAAGTATTGGAAGACGTGTAGGTGAAGTGCGTCAAAGCACATGGGTACTTTTATCAAGCTCCGCTTATGGCGCGGAAAGCCCGCCCTTTGCGCGTGGTGCGCGTGTGGCCAGAAAAAGGATCATCAGGCACGCTGCCGCTAGCAAACAAGCTGGCAATAAGCAGCACCGAGTGCTCTACAGAAAGCCTGGCATGTTGCCAGATTGCACTTCAAGTGTGCCGCTGGCGAAAGGTTTGCCCCGCCATGTGCGGGGCCTAACAGGCGCACGTCACACACAAGTAAGCCCTGTTGCTAGTTGTACTCTGAACCATCCCTGACCCTCAAGGACACTGACCGGCGCGTGTAGGTGTGGGGGCTGTCCGGTGCTTTCCACCATGTGGACAAACCACCCCACAGGCTTCGGCCTGGCATTATGCCCCAGCCACGGCAGTAGCTGGGCTAAACAGCGTTTTAGGTTTCTTTCACATTGCCTGCGAGTGAGCCACTCGGCTGCCACCCCTCCTCAGGCAAAGCACCCCACACCAAGTGTGCGGTGGTGCTGCGCTTCAAAATCATGGAAGGGGACCTTGATAAGGAACTGCACAGTGTACTTCAGAAGAAGTTAAAAAGTAAGGATGCCGGCCTGGTTGTCCCATTTCGCCACAATACTTCGACACCACCAATTATCAACGTTGTCCACCGCTGCTGCTGCAGACTAAGCTTTGCACACGCCTCTCCGCCTCATGCGTAGCACCCCGAAGTGGTGTACAATGGTGTTGCGCTTTGCAGTACTACTGTAGTATTTGGCGTGTAGCGCTGCCGTCCTAGTTGTCCCAGTTCCGACAATAATGCAGCACCACTGATGTTTAACTCCCACCACTGCTGCTGCATCATACGCTTGGCAGGTGCTCTGAGAGCTTTCAGTTACTAGACAACACGCTGGCTTATGTGGAACCAGACGGTACATCACAAGCGTCTGGCATGTAACGGTGCCGGCCTAGTCGTCCCAGTTCCGCACAACAGTGCAGCATAACCAGCACCTAATATTTTTTATTAGCCTCCTCTACCGCCACTGCCGTTGATGCAATATCACCGATGCTCAACCCTCTCCACCGCTGCTGCGTCATGCCCTTGCTAGGTATGAGAGCTCGCACGGATATTAACCTTGCCCACCGCTGCTGCATCATGCCCTTGGCAGGTGCTACGAGAGCTTCCAGTTTCTCGCCAACGCGCTGGCCTACGTGGAGGACTGGCCATCCGACAACATAGCACAGGTGAAGTCCGTTGTGAGAGTACGTAGTACTAATGGCTACAAGGACTAAACCTGCCCTTTTTGCTTCGTATAGCACACATTGAAGTTGCCACTTGAAGTTGCTGTGGTCAATTTCAGGCTGAAGTTGATCCAGAGTACGGTAGTGGTATTAGTCACCAAGAGTAAACCTACTTTTATGTACTTCAGAAGTGCAAGTTTTTTTTTAAGAATGTTGGACGCACACACCTGCAGCTGCCTTACCACTGCCTACCGGTGTCCAAACACGGTGGTGAGCCCGCCTTCCAGTGCGCTGCCCGGCATTGCCTTCCGTGTACATGGTGTAAGCTGCTCACAACGCTGGCTTTGTTGTGATAGAAGAAACCCCTGACGCCACATACTGCTGTGCCAAAGAACTACCATCACTGCAACACTTGTGTCACCCTCGCTCTGGCCGCCACAGGCACCGCAAAACCTGTGCCGACACACACCTCTCTGGGCACATAGTTTGCTTACCACCAAGGTACATAGTTATAGTGCCACATGTAGCGTCCGTGTGCGAAAAGAACAAAAAAAAGTCGCTGCGTCCAGATACTGCTGTCTCTCAAACAGTCACAGCCAGCCAGGGCTGCCTGACTTGTGGCAATGTCACCCTTGCTATGGCCGCCGCAGCACGCCTCGTACGTGAGACTGCTGCTTTTGCGCACATGTGTTCACTGCCAAGGTGTATGCCGTAACAGTCATAATGCCAGGTTCCGTGTGAGAGAAGACCAAGTAGTTGCTGTGCCCGGATACTGCTGTCTCGCAAACAGTCAGCCAGCACCGCTCGACTTGTGCGCATGCCACCCCTTGCTCTAGCCGCCGCCGCACGCCTCTTACTTGAGACTATTTTGTTTTGCTCACATACTACAAGTGGTACAAGAAATTTTCTTTTGGTGCTAGCTTCCGCGCCAAAATAAGAACTCACAAGTGGCCAAGCCCACAACTGCTCTACTTTGGCCAGTCCACCGGCACTGCCTGACGTGTACGCCTGTCACTGCCGCTCTGGCCGCCGCAGCACGCCTCTTACGTGAGGCTGCTGGACACGTTTGTGGTGGAGGGAGCTCCTAGGGAGATCAACATCAGCGCGCATTGCAGGAACGAGGTAACTACTTGAAGTGTATCACTGTCTGAAGTACTACTAGTAGTGTACCGTAACTCTTACTTCAGGTATACATGTACTACACGGTACTACTAGTTGTACTCTGAATCATCCCTAGCCCTCAAAGACACTGACCGGCGAATGTAGATGTGGGGGCTGTCTGGTGCTTTTCACCAGGTGGACAAATCACCCCACAGGCTCCGGCCAGGCATTTTGCCCCAGCCACGGCAGTATCTGGGCTTAGCAGCCTTTTAGGTGTCTTTCACTACTAGAATACTACTAGGACTATGTGCCTACCAACATATGACGTACGTGAGGCTACTGGACGCGCTTGTCGTGGTGGGCGCTCCCAGGGAAATCAGCTTGTGAGCAAGGTAGCCCACTCCCCTCAGTGTCTTGCTCTTCACACACGGACTTCTGGTGGCATCGCATAGGTAAGCCCTGTTGGTAATTGTACTCTGCATCATCCCTAGCCCTCAAAGACACACTGACCGGCGCATGTGGGTGGGGCTGTGTGACCAGTGTTTTCACCAGTTGGACACATCTCCCCACAGGCTTTGGCCTGGCGTTTTTGCCCCAGACACGGCAGTATGTGGGCTTAGCAACCTCTTAGGTTTCTTCCACATAGCTTGCTGGAGCCACCCACGTCCGTGCGCAAGCCACGTACCTACCAACTGAGACCGCTACCTGATAAGGGTTGCGCGAAACTGTATACTGCGACTGAAGTACGAGCGAGCCATAATACGCCGTGCATGGAGCGTACACATTTGCTGCTTCTTCTTAGGCGCTATCTTTGCTTTGTTCGCCCTTTGCACGGGTCCGCCCAGGGTGACGGCCCCTACCGGCGAGGAAACCTAGAGTTTATCGCTACTAGATTGAGACGGCACGTACTACTGCGAAGTATACAGCGTACGTGGCTAATGCTTGACAAAGAGAGCGTTAGTCACCGCTTGCTGCAGACATGTGGGGGTAGTTTCTGGTGCTCTTGCACGGCTCAGCATAGCAGGCTATTGCACGTGTCTTGACAAGAAAAAGACGGGGAAAAAACGCCCAGACACGTTTTTGTGCAACCCCATCTCTGATCGACACCCCTGGGCTACACACCAGGTGTGAGGTAGGGACAGGTGTGTGTCCCCCCCGCTTGCTGTCCGCATGCATTCTCTATCGCTTGGCACACCGTGGGGGCTTGCCGGCACACACCTGCCGCACACACCACTACCGCCGGGGGGGGGCACTACCACCGGACCACAACAAGAGGCGAGCGGGGCGTCCGAGTGGGCAGGCCGGCCTGCCATAGGATGTACCGCCGCCTGGAGTCCCTACCTCATGCTGCACGGTGCACATCCAACTCCTGTGCCACTGCTGCGACCCTGTGCTCGTGCCACCACAGGCACTGGCGCACCGTGACCTGCAGAAATTCGCGGCCCTTAAGGAGGAGCAGCGGAGGCATATGCCGGAGCCCCTGATGAAGGACGTGTCACAGACATTGGACGAGGTAAGCAGTATCTTTACATGCAGTAGTGATGTAGTTGGCGGCAGACCGCACTTCAAGTTGTAGTTGCAGCACCGCACTTCAACTTGAAGTTGAAGCAGCACAGCGGACTCGGAGGCATATGTTGGAGCCCCTCAATGAAGGATGTGCCACAGACGCTGGACGAGGTAAGCAGCACCATAACACGCAATTACGTGCGACTTCAAGGTATCGGGCGCGGCACGGCACTTGTAGCTGCAGCACCCAACTTCAACTTGCAGTTGCAGCCCGCGGAGGCATGCGTTGCAGCCACTGGTGTAGGACGTGGCACAGACACTGGACAAGACATGCATTGCGGTGGGTGATAGTGTAGTCGTTTCCCCCCCTCTCATGTTGTTTATTGGTATTTTAGCACAACACATACGCCGTATGCTGCCGCCACCCCCCCGCCCCCCGCTCAGAACGTGCTGGCCAGCTTCGAGGTGTCGCGCAAGTCCACACCGGGCTGGTGCGATGGCAGGCGCATAGTACACCTGAAGTGCTTCAAAGTACTATATATACATATATACTTCAGAAGTGCATGTATATGTATACGTACTTCAAGAAGTACTACTGTAGTAGTAGGTATTTTGTACCGGTACCATACAACCATGTACCTACATGTAGGGCGCTTTTACCTGGCCAAGCGTCAGCCGCGATTTCACCGCCCTCCCCTGCTGCTGTGCCCGCCGCTCCCGCCCCAGAAT
Source organism: Ophiocytium majus (assembly GCA_032358315.1). Lineage (NCBI taxonomy): Eukaryota > Xanthophyceae > Mischococcales > Ophiocytiaceae > Ophiocytium > Ophiocytium majus. The sequence goes on from JAULBY010032061.1 coordinate 13,556, forward strand.
GTGCTGTCCAGCTTCAAGGCGTCGTGCGAGTACCGCACGGGGCTGGCAAGATGGAAGGCACAGCAGCTAGAGGCGGCGGAGCCGCTGCGCACACGGCCGCTGTCCCCCAACGAGGCGGTGCGCCGCATTTCCCAACTCATAGCAATCCCGGGCCCGTGAGTAGCACAAACCACCGCCACCGGAGCGGACACAACCACAGGAGCCAGGTCAAGAGGCGAGTGGGGCGTCCCAGTGGGCAGGCCGGCCCGCCATAGCATGTACCACCGTCTGGAGCCCCTACCTCACACCTCTCTATCGCTTTTAGCACACCCGCTGCCAAAACGGGAGCCAGGTCGGGAGGCTGCCACAACGGGAGCCAGGTCGGGAGGTGAGCGGGGCGTCCGAGTGGGCAGGCCGGCCCGCCAAAGGATGTACTGCCGTCTGGAGTTCCTACCTCGCACCGTGGGGGCTTGGCCGCTCGCATCCTCCGCTGCACGCACTGCCGCGGGGCACCACGACGGAAGCCGGCTACCAGATGGAGAGGCGTGCGGAGCGTCCAAGAGGGCAGGCCGGCGCGCCACAGCATACCTCGCCGTCTGGAGTCCCTACCTCACGCGCATGCGCAGGGGAGGGGCGGTCTGTGTGCTCACGCGGGCTGGGCCTAAAAGGTCCGCCTGCCGCGTAGCGTTAGCGTTAGCGTTAGCGTTAGCGTTAGCGTTAGCGTTAGCGTTAGCGTTAGCGTTAGCGTTAGCCTCACAGCTCACAGTGTGCGTGCGTTGGCTGCACATCAGGGGTGGGGACTGGCGGGGTCGCTTTGTCTGTAGCTGCAGGTCTGCTGCAGTGTCGCCGCGCCCCGCTGCCGCCGCCGCCCGCCGCGACAGCGGCGCGGCGGCCCTGAGCAGCGGCGGTCAGGGCACATCCTTGCCACAGTAGCGCGCCCTTGAATTCCCGTTGCCAAGTCCATGGCGCTTGACTATTCCCAACCCAGCCCGTGGTCATGTCCCAGCTTCTAGCAGTCCCAGCCCAGCACAGCCGACGTCCCTGTTAGCGCCTGAAACTTCATTTTTGAACTTGCAAAGCGGTGAGCCCTGTGCTGGCGCCCGCCGGTGTGCCCCCCCCCCGGGGGGTAGAGGCTCAGCTCTGAGAGTATGCTTAAGTGCAGCCCTGGCTGGGCAATGCCACAACCCTGCCGGGGAATGGGGGGTACATGCGCACAGGCACGGCGGCCCTCAGACTTCGAGTGATGGCAGCTAGCACACATATGCAGAGTGCAGGCCAGCCAGTGGCACATGCCGGGTGGGCCGACCGAAGGCACCCGGCGGCCACCACCTGCCGGTGGCTGCCGGCTGCGGCCCCAGTGCAGCCGCCACACCAGAGGCACTGCTGGTGTTGACGCGCAGAGTGGGTGTGGGCTGGCGGTGCGCAGTGCCTTGGGGTGAGCGGAAGCGGGCCCTGGCAGAGCGAGGGCCTGGCAGGGCGAGGAATAGTTGCAAGAGTCATCACAGCGTGCATGCCGTACATACTTCAAGTAGTAAGAGTTATCGACACTTCCTGGAATCGGACCAAACCGCCATACTTCGCTGCCGCTGCGTTACACATGTCATGTTTGCTGTGTGCATGCCATGCCCGCAAGTGCATGCATTGGGAAGTGCGCTGTGAAAGCGCGACAGCGCTGCTGCACTGCCGGCGGTCGTGGGGGGTACAAGACAGCACCAGCTGCCGAGTGCTCAAGCTGCAGGGGTTGTTCCCAACACAATAGCTCACGGTCCTGTCAGCCTGGCCGCACCTGCGCCCACCTCCTGGCGCCACCGACAAGTAAGCCTTTGCTGTTGTATTCCTCGGAAGCATCCCTAGCCCTTAAGGGTACTCGCCGGCGCGTGTAGGGTGTGGGCCACTGGTTCTGACCAAGTGGAT
>JAULBY010032072.1:0-15445 GCA_032358315.1 Ophiocytium majus
TACCTGTCTGATTTCCTGGTCACACGCACCGTGTGCAAAGGGCTTTCCGCGCTTTAAGCGGAGTTTAATAAGAGTACATATGTATGAGTATACTGTGCTGAGCATCGCTCGCTAGCAACAGAATGTCTGATCATTCTTTTTCTGGTCACATGCGCACCGTGTGCGAAGGGCTTTCCGCGCCCTAATCGGAGTTTAATACAAGTACATGTGCGCCCTAAGCGGAGTTTAATAAGAGTACATGTGTTGCGTATGTATACACACATACACACGCACACATACGCATACATGACAACTCAATCTAGGAGTGATAAGCTCTGGCCTCCCACCGGTAGGGGCCGTCACCCTGGGCGAACCCGTGCAAGGGGGTGAACAAAGCAAAGACCTGCGCGTACCCAGGGCAGCAAGTGCCGCACCTACCGCAGCGCGAACTGGCATCATAGAGTGTGATGCGTTCAAGGCAAGGTGCAGGCACCGTGGCTAAAGCAGACTTACTTGCATTGGAGTGGTGGCAGGCTGGTGACGCTAGCGCCAGGTAGTGGTCCCTACGGGGCAGGCGAGCAGTGGTGCAGAAGCTGCATCTGCAGGAGCAGACGATGACGCTGGCTCTGGTGGGCCGTGCATAGGATAGCGCGTGCTCTGGCGTAGCCGCAAGCCTCACCTGTGTGCGGTGAATATATATATATATATATATATCACATACTTGAAGTATATACAAATATATATGTACTTTATGTATGTATGTATGTACACGTGTGTACATACACATATTACTCACAATCTTTTTGGCGTGATGACGTTACATCCGTAACTGCCTTTGCCTGGCGGACCGCCAGTGCCTCAGCCCCGCCGCCGCTGCTGCGATACTGCTGGTGCTTCTGGTGGTGGCGCGCATGGGTGTGTTTGCCGTCCGGTGTGTGCGCATGCGCTGCTGCTGCTGCAGCTCAGCAGCAGGTCTAATGAATGAAACCGTCCGCTTCCCGGAGCTCACCGACTCCCCGGGGGGCACTGAACTCGGCAGGTGCCCGGACTGCGGCAGCGAGGGAGGGGGGGTTATAGAACCCTTGAAAGTCATGCAGACGGCAGCCCCTCGGCAAGGCACCACCTGGCAGCAGCTGCGCACATGCTGCCAGGGCTAGGGTAGGCGATGGATCCAGGGCTGCGACAGCGGGTGGAGATACTGCCGGTAGGTTGCGAGGCACAATGCCAGCCGCCGCGCCACCGCGAGCATCGGTGTGTCGTGCACCATTAGGTTGCAGCAGCAGCAGCTTACAGCAGCAGCCTGCTGCAAGGACGCCGTATGCTGTGCATTCATGAAGCCCATGTGCGCTGCCGAACGTGCCGCTTGGCCACTGTGCTTGCTGGCTGCTGCTTCTCCCACCGCAGGACCGGCTGTACTATGTGGCCTTGCGGGCCACGCCGATGCAGGGGCTCCGCCGCATGCATCACTTCTTCTGCATCGATAACGAGCTCGTGTACTGGAACTTCTTTCTCGACTTCGGCCCCCTGAACCTTGGCCAGCTGTACCGCTTCTGCCAAGGTCTCAATGCCAAGTTGCGTGACGAGTCGCTGCGAGACAAGGTATGTGTGCACATGGATACGTAAGCTGGCCTGCACAGCCTTGTAGCAGCCATTGTCACACACGTTATCAATCAACACAGTGCTTACATTACCTTGCTTTTTTGTGATATCTGTGCAGGTGATCTACTTCTACTCGGGTGTGCACCCGCATCGGCGCGCCAACGCCACCCTGCTCATTGCAGCATGGGCACTGCTTTACCTGCGCCGCACACCAGAAGAGGCACTCATGCCATTTCGGTATCAGCTGCAGTCGCTGCCGCCCTTCCATGATGCGTCTCCATGCATCTGCACCTACCACCTGAGCGTCATGGACTGTCTGAGGGGGCTTGACAAGGCCCGCAACCACAAGTTCTTCGACTTTGACTGCTTCAACCTCCATGCCTACGAGCACTATGAACAGGTGCGCCCCGTACACGTGCATACACAGTGGTGTATTTTTGTGTAAGTCATGGATTGTTGTGCGAGTGCTTGGCAGCCCGCTTACCGTGCTGAGCAATGTGCCCATGCCGCCTTGCAGGTGGAGCATGGTGACCTGAACTGGATTGTGAAAGGCAAATTCCTGGCATTTGCAGGTCCGTGTGACAGGTCCTCAATCACTCCGGAGGGGTATCGTACTCTCACGCCGGATGACTTCATACCCTACATGAAGAAGCACAATGTCACACTGGTCATCCGTCTCAACAAAAAATACTATGATGAGACCAAGGTGCGTGTCCTGTTGTGCTGTGCGCCAAAGCAGCAGCAGCAGCACAACCTGCAACAGCGGCATTCCGCAATTGGCTGACATGCATATTGGTGATCCTGCTTGGTTGGTGTGTTTGTGCAATCCCTGCAGTTTACTCGTGCAGGCATTGACCATGCGGAACTATACTACCTGGATGGCAGCATACCGTCCCAGGGCATACTGGCAAGGTTTCTCGATCTGTGCGAACGCACACCTGGTGCCGTTGCTGTTCACTGCAAGGTGAGTAACAGAAGCACGTGAAGCAGACCCTGTGAAATTTGCACCACAGTGCACAGGGGCGGGGTCGCTTCGGTGCTGGAGTAATTCATTACCTGAGCACTGCTGCGTGTAGCGATCACCGCATGCGGCAGATATGCATTCTACACACCATATTAACTCAATTGTCGCTTGAGCTGGAGGCAACGTGTACATGCTGTATGTTGCAGTAGATGTCAAGCCCCTTTGAGCACTCATTTGAAGGCACGCGTTATTGAAACTGTTGCAGGCGGGCCTTGGGCGCACCGGAACATGTATCGGCTGCTACCTGATGAAACACTACCAGATGACCGCTGCCGAAGCCATTGGCTGGATGCGCATCTGCAGACCTGGCAGTGTCATCGGCCCACAGCAGCACTTCATGCAGGTATGTCGGCATGTCACATGGCGTGTAGCTCCGACATCCCTGGTGCGCACTTATACGCTCCCATGCACTGCGTGCCTGGCTCCCGCTCCTGTCCAAGCACCACGTTAATGCCATGCACATGTGTATTTTGACAGCAGACGCGCTTTGCCATGTTGTGGTGCCACACCACAGGACATGGAACAGGTGCTGTGGCGTGAGGGCATGGGCACAGCCAATGGCATGTCCTACAGTGCCACGCCCATTGAGGCATCAACAGCAGGCACGTCGGCACCAGCACTGCCGCCCGGTCCTGCAAGGCGCTCACTGCACACAAGTGCAGGCTTGTCATCGAGAGGAACTGGGCGCAGCGGTGGTGCTGGGGCGGCAGGCAGTGGTGAAATACACGCGACTCCCCCGCCACAGGTACGCAGTCATATTGGTGCAGCCTTTTTTATTTGTGATGTGCAGACGTGGCTGGGCCACCAAAAAATGGACTGCAAGCATTGCAATGACTTTGGACAGCATGCTCGCACCGCCACCCCGCATCTGCTCAGAAGTGGCTCCATGTATGCGCCCTCCCCGCTATTGATTGGTTGCCTTACTTCATCTGAAAGCTGACAAAGCATAGCTGGCAGAGCAGGCCCTGTGTTTGCAGGTGTGCAAACCCGTCAGTGCACGACACAGCTGCTGCTTATACCTATCAACCGTGAACATTTGTGGAAGCACGGGTAATACGTGCACAGCACAGCCAGCAAGAAAGAGTGCGTGTCTCAGGGAGATGACTTACAGTATATTCCCATGTACTGCAGCACCATGTACAAGTACCCTGTGCATGGCAGCTTTTGCTGGACACTAGGAAGATGGGCTGAACATTCATGTGGGTGCTGTGTATGTGCCAATTGGACTCTGCAAAAGCAACTGCCATACCTAAGCACCACTTACAACACAGGTACACCTGCAGCTGGCTAATTCAGGTGTGCTTGCACCTTTATGTGCTGGTGTTTGTACAGCGTGTGCGCCGTGCATCGCATCACGACACAACACGTGCCACACACACAGCACAGTCACAGCTACGGACACTGCTGGCGGAGACCCATGGGCGTGGCCACCAAGCATTGGGACGGAGCGTGAGCCTCAGCGCAAGCACTGCCACAGCTTCACCATACACAACCCAGCACCGGCTGAGCTACAGCAGTGCAACTCAAGCTGTTGCCATCGCATCTACGTCCACCATGCAACATGCGCCTGCATCAGTTTTCCGCCCAAGAGCACTGGCTGAGGGGCTAGTGCGGGGTGACAGAGATAGAGTCACAGCAGCAGCAATGGGTGGTGCGGGCACCAGGACTGCACAGCGCCAGCCACACAAATCCGGCCCCACACAAGGGGATCTGCTGAGGCTGGGGAAGAAAAAGAGGAAGGGCTGGCAGATGCCTCCGGCATCACCTGTTCAACATGGGTCTGGTGTCGCCCGTGCCAACAGCGGCTTCACCGGGCTATAGTGATATTTCATGCATCCTCTGGGGGGCGCAGGAATGCTGAGCAGCATGCTGCAACCAACTTGTGCATGCACCGAAACCTGCAACCAACGTGAGCATACACCCAGACCCCGCGGCGGTCATCCCAGCTCTCACCGCGGCCCATGCACATGTGGTTTCCGCATCACCTCACGTCTAGCAGCGCTGCATGCCGCGCGCTTTTTACCCGCACATATTCGCCGCCTCTCGGTACGTATTGTGTGCGGCAAATTGTGTAGCCCTCACCCTTTTTTGGAAATGCAATTTATACAGGATACAGTGATGAGCTGCACCACTGCTTCTGCACACAATACGCCACGCGTGCACGTGCACACTATGTCCATGTGCATGTCCCTTTTTCTACAGCAGGTCGGAAGAGGCAAACATGCGTCCAGTGGGCTGCTGGTATCAAAACCCAATCATGGGCACCTTGTCCTCTCTGTCTGTTGCACCACAATCTCCTGTGTGGAGCAGCTGCTGCCGTCAGTGCATCTTCTTATGCGCGAAACATACTTGGCGATCTGCTGCAGTGCGAAGTAGTCGGATACAGCTCCTGCAACCAGTTGCAGTACTCAAGGCGGTGGTAGCCCGCTGCCAAAAGGGGTGCCAGCTGCTAAGCGGCAGTCTCTGTGTGCGAAAGCAAGCGGACAGCGTGTGCAAGGTAGGGCGGGCGTGCGCGAGTGTGTGAGTGTGGCAGTGTGGCGTTGGCAATGTGGAGGCAGCAAGTGTTGAAGTTGCAGGTTCTGTGCGGTGGCACACACCACATCGGTTTAAAAGTGGCCGGACGGGAAGGTGCTGTGCGTTAATGGTGGTGCGCGTGAGCTTGCAAAATGACTCCATGTCGGGTGCATGCATGTCTTGAAAGCCTCAACCCTGAAGGTGTCAAGCGAAAGCTTGCCTTATACCTCGAACGTGACAAGGCGTTCACCCAGCATCCGCACAACGTAGTGTGTGTGTACATGCAAACCAAATACTCGCCCTGCACAAGTGTTGAAGTTGCGCACCCGGGCCGCTAAGCTGCAGCTGCCACCACCTCAGTAGCCGTTATTTGCCTTATGATAGTTGGAGTATGTGTTATCAGGAGCGAATGACATGGCACACACCTACAATGCACAGAACACAATCTATGGGGCGATACACCAGTGGGGTCCTGAGCACCAGTGTTGATCAGCGCCGGTACAGCAGCTGACCTGCGCAGTCAATGACTCATCTGCAGTGCTGAGGCTGCTGCGCTGCTGCTTACGGTGCTTGACATAAGTTGTGTTGCGGTCGCTGAGCTTACCCAAGCAAGCCTTGTCACACAGAAGGAAAGGGCAGCACCAAGTGTGTCTGGACAACTTGAAGGCCTGGCGGTAGCTACCTGCAAAGGCAACTTCATTAACGAGGGAGTATTACACGCCCGCGCGGCGGCGCTGCAGCGACGTGAGGTGGTTTCGACCCACTGAACAGCGCAGGACTGCCATGCTGTACGAATCACACATGTGATTAGTGCACAACAGGCCCCCGACGTGCAGAATGCACGGTCCTTTATCGTACTAGACTAGACATAACTTTTCGGCCCGCTGAACTTGAAGTTTCTGCTGGGGCGCGCGCCATTGCAACTGCGGCGGGCGCACAGTCAGCAGCAAACTTGACACTCACAGACTGGACCTCTCTGCCCCCCACAGCCTCCCTACCACCCTCCCCCCGCCCCCGCCCCCTCTTCGTGAGGCACCTGGTTGGCTGGTGAGCGGCCAATGGGGACCTAGAGTGAGGCCTAGGTACCTACATATATGTATCATGGAAGGGAGAAAGGGCCCTCACTACACAGTGCCATACCACCTTTCATTTCCCTTGCCACGTATAACATCTATGTTGGCGACCTGTGTTGGCGGCTCCTCCCGCACGCACTTTTGCATTCCGGCAGCAGTGTAGGAATAGCAAGACAGCAGAGCATCCCATGGCATCGCAGGTGTCTGCGCTGCGCATCAACCCATAGACAAATGCGGGCCATGCGCGGAACACCACTGCATGTTGCCACAGAAACATGTGGGCTGGAACAGCTGGACACTTGCATATGCTGCGGCTGCAAAGCATGCCGAGACATACATGTGCACAAGATCCCTGTGCATTGGCACAAGTCAGTTCGGCATGTTGCCAGACCCGGCACCTTGCAGTGCTCACGCACACGGCCAGGTCCGTGCCGTGCATGCAATGCAGGAGCACATGAACCGGAGACCATCATGGGATTGAAATGCAACTCACGGCAGCACAAAAATGGTGCCACTTGTATTTTGTGAGCGCAGGAGAATGGTGGCGTCCAAGTGGCTGCAAGTGAACACAACTTGGGGCAGAGCGACATGACCAGGGCCGAGCGGGATCAGCACATGCGACAAGGTGCTGGACTCCGCTGGCTGCAGCTGCACTGCATGTATGCCACTGCCAGTCCAAACAAAACCTTCCCCCCCGGTAGCCTGCATGGTCACCTGCAGTGACAAGCACAGTATGGCACCAGCACAGCAGCATAGCTTAGGTAACCGCCATGTGAAAAAAAGGTATGTGGCGCGACGTTGCAAGCATGTTGTGGCCCGAATTAACTGGCTTACCTCCTGGTGCATGCTGGTCCGGTTGCTGATCCGCCAGAGCACCTCAAACTCCTCGCCCTGCACAGCGTATGCTGGCTTTGTGTGGTCCACCATAATGTGCGGCTCCGACGCGCCGACCATAGGCAGGGGCAGGTCCGTGCACACGACCACAGCTGCGGCAGCTGCAGCCGCGATAGAGGTCTCGTGCTGCTGATGCTTTTGATCTTCAGGAACTGCTGCGGTTGACAGCTGCTGCCGGCACCACCGAATGCGTATGGCACCGAGTGCCGCAGTCCCTGGCTCGTTGACCACCGCACGCAGCCCGGCACTCAGCGCGTCGCTCGCGCCCACAACAGTTCCCGCATGCGCTGGTGCCGCATGGCCACTTTGGTGTGGTGGACTGCCATACAGCAGTGGGCCATCCAGCAGCTGTGCCCTGGCTGAGTGTGCCGCTGACACAGCCAGCGGCACAATCTCCACACTGTGGACCACGAGAGGAAGCCCATGTGGCGCCAGCAGCGAGATGCGCACTTGGAACGGCTCGTGTGCAAACACCGGCAACAGTAACAGTGCTGCACTTGGGTCCATCGATGCGCGATGAGACACTGGCGCAGCCGCTGCAGCAGCTCCTTCTTGAGACGGGCCATCATTGCGGCGGAAGCTGATGATTTCGGCAGTGCCCACAAGTGCCGGCTGCGCCTGCAGGACATGCACCAACTGGCAGTGGTGCAGGACGCCGTTCTTGTTGCTGCTGGCCTTGTACTCCAGCCTGAATGTCACTGCCACTGGCACAGTGCTGTGCGCGCGCGTCCAAATGGTCACCTCGTGCGTGTGAAGCGCATGCTTTACCCGTGCCGCCGCCGTGATGATCACTTCACTTGCCGGTTGCAAGTTGGAGCCCAGTGGCATAGGCTCAAAGCCATGCAGCTCTGACCGCCTCCCTGAGGTGCCCGCTGGCGCATGCGGCTGCTCCTGCTCCTGCGGCTGAGGCGGCAGGCGTTGCTGTTGCCAGAAAAAAGCATGGCCCGTGGCGTAGGACAGTGGCGCAGGGTTGCACTCCAGACGGAGCAAGCCACCCTCCACGCTATCGCCATTGCTATTGATGGCCAGGGCGAGTGGCGTCAACGCGCCGACCAGAGGAAGTCCGCCGCCACTGATAAGTTCCAGCTGAGCATGTGGTGCCTGCAGCGTGACCCGCAGCTCCGTGTGAAGGGAGGCGAGCCGAGCCTGTGCAGGAGCCGCATCAGCCAGTAGGCTGATGTTCTGTGTTGGCACAAGCCAGGTGATGCAGTCCGTGTTGTCCTGGTCTGGTAGGGTGATGCTGAGGCGGATGGCCGTCACAGTGACAGCATCACCCAACGCTGGTGGCGCTGGCACCAGGCCTGCAGGTAGCTGCATGGGCAGTGTTAGCCGCAGGCACGTGTCTGCAGGCAGCAGCATGCCCACAGTATCGCAGGTGTAGGTTTGTGGCACCCTCCCTGCAGCAAGCACTGGCTGTGTGTGCGGTGTGCAGCTGCCTTCTAGGTATCGCTCCGAATATGGTGCACTGCTACCCGCTGCAGACTGCGAGCGGCCCTTGCTGTCGATGATGCAGCTGAGGAGTGGAGTCGAAAACAGGACCTCTGCCTGCGAAACGTTGACTGCCTTGGCCGCACAGTTTTTCAGTACGAGGTGCAGCTGGACAGTGCCGCCAGCCGCTGCAGTACCCGCCGCAAAGCAGCCGGTACACACCACAACGTCGCGGTGCTGGCGCAGTGTCACCTCCAAGCACCCAGAAGGCCCCATCGACAAGGGTCCGCACGGGAGCGGCAGTGCTGCCGCCCCTTGTTGTTGGGCCTGCAGCTGTAGTGCTGACGACAGGCCGAAGGCGGTGCCCATAGCTGTGTCCAAGGCGGTGAGCCTAACATCCGAGGCAACATGCGCCGCCAATGTGCGTCCTGCGAGGCGCAGCCCAGCATCCACCAAAGTCGCCGCCGCAGCAATGCTGCGCACCTGCTGTGTGCCATCCAGCGCACATGCACCAGCACACCTCAGCATGTGTGGCAGCACAGCTGCTGCCAGGCACTGCCAGCCGCTGTCTTGCAATGTGTCTGGAACAGGTGCCCACACCGCGAGCGCTTCCGCACAATGCCCGCCCGCATCCAACTCGTCACCCAGCATGCAGGTGATGGTCACAGTCTGCCGTGGTCCAACCTGGGGTACATGAATGACATGCGGTAGAAAGTAAGGTGCAACACGTAGGTGTGGCATCATAGCTTAAGACTCACATTCAAGACTTGCGCAAACACTTGTGCCATCAGCATGTTGTCAAAGTGGGTGCCAATGCAAGCACGGCGAACCACGTTTTGTGCTCCTTGAATTGCTCAGTCGCAGGCAAAGCACTTGCTGCTGCCCTGGGTTCACACTGGACCAGTACTGGTATCAGCGTTTCATCATATGCAACCGCTGAGAAGCAACATTATTGCGCAGGCGGCCGTGCCTGTTTGACACTGCCGAGTAGACTCCGCACACCTTCAGCACACGACCAAGTTGTGCAACGCAACGAGCATGTGTGGCTTTTGCCACCAAAGCATCAACAACCGCATTTGACTATCCGCGCACAATCCATACGGTCACAGCACGGGGAGTTGTGTGCGTCACAAGGCAGTGGGTGATGATTCTCGGTGTTGTACAAGTGCAACTCGTGTCTCACACCCCCAACGCGTACCTTGACATGTTCTGCAGTGGCCAGTGCCTTGCGTAACAGGGATGCTGACAGCTCGGCGTGTGGCACCGTGGCCTCCATTGCTAGCAGAAGCCTCTCAGATCCATCTGCAGCAGCAGATGCATCCTCGGTCAGCGGCGAAGACCCTGCCGTATACATCTGCGGTCCAGCCCCAACCCACGGGTACTCCTGCATCCGTCCGCGTCAACAAGTTGCATCACAGATGCCTTAATCAGCTGCAGCAGGAGCATTTTGCATCAACAAGCACAATGTTTCGCCAGAATGCTCACGCATGGCTGTCACAAGTGCCTGCACCTAACATGCTTTGACAAGTGCATTGCAAGATGTGACCTTGGCCAAACCTGGGAGTGGTGGCGTACTTGGTGGTGGTGAAAACTGAACAAGGTTTATGGTGCAACGGACCAACTGCATGTATTCATAGATAACATGTTTAAATACTACTACTACTACTAAGTAGTACCAGATAATGTGGCAATTCTCCCTTTCTTTTTACTCATGTGTTCAACCACAGTGCCCAATGTGTGTTGCCTGCAGGTGTTAGCACCTCTCCCAGCATTGTACGCCGCAGTCCCACGGCACAAGGCTATTACTCGTTCTTCCACAAAAGCACGTAAGTATGCCAAACCACGAGTTGTCAACAGGCACACACGAACATGGTCTCACCTGAGTAATATTGGTTGCAGCATTGGCTCGGTCCAACCCCAGCAGTGTAGCAGCCTTACGCCTGTGCACTGCATGCGTGGCAGCTGCGACCAGGTGGTTGACCACATTTGCTTGTGTATCGGCCATCATGGGGAAGCGCTGCACATGCTCCAGCAGCAGGCACGCCAGCGCATGGTGCTGCTGGCTGAGCCAGGCGTGCCGCGCGCATGACGCCAGAGCCACTATATATAGGGGCCACCAAAAAAGGTTGGGGAGCACACAATGCACACCGTTATACACCAGCCTGGCTCCCAAACCAAGTTGATGTGCACGCATGCCGCTACAACACAACAGTTCTGAAAGCGCATGCTGCAGCAGCATTGCACCGAGCACTATATCACATTGTGTGCAACAACCTGCATGCCGTCTGGTATGGGTGCCACACAACGCATCGGTGCACATGTCACGCAGAGCTTAAGCTGCGTTGGAGATTGTGCCTCAGCAACATGACAGACAATAGGAAAGACCATTACACAGGCGCGCTTTGTGAGGTGTCACAGACTGGAAATCCCAGGTTGTGGTTGTGGGCCAAGGTATGCGCGCCTGGCAAGCAGGCACCATGAAATGCAGCGGGTTGTAAACACATTGGACTTGCCATACCCCTTGCCTTGCTTGCATGCAAAACGAGGTGCGTCAGATGTATAATGGCAAATGCACAGACTCACCAGAGCGGTACAATGGAGCCATGACATGCGCCCCAAAGGTGGTGGTATGTCGCCGAAACTGCAGCAGAGCTGCATCCATGTTGAGTGTCCGCCTGAGGTGGTAGCACAGCAGCCGCACATTCACCAGCTCCGCGACACCCCTGATCTGCCCCACATGGTCCCCAACCAGCTGTGTATGCACTGCTGTGGAGTTGTCATCTGCCTGAGGGGTGCGCGCAATGCAGGAACGTGGTCATGTGGTCAGATAGTGCACCACCATGGTGTGAACATGCAATACATGCCCAGCACACCAATATGGTATTGCTGCCTGTGACACCAACCTGTGTTGCTGTCGCCGCTTCTGCCGCAGTGCTTGCGTTGCTTTGACTTGCAACCACGTCCGACAGCGGCTTGCATGTCCCGATGAGGTCGCCCAAAACCCTAAGGCAATCTTGGAAGGACGCTACCGCCTTGTCATCGCTGCCCAGTGCCTCTTGTGTGCAACCAAGCTTGAAGTGAACCCGCGCCAGGACTGGCATCACCAGCAGCTTGATACGTGGCTGCTGCTGCAGCTGCGTAGCACTGAAGCTGCTCAGCGCCTTCTCCTGCCGCCGCAGCCGCGCCACCGCCGCCGCGTAATGCGCCAGGGCCATGTCCTTGAGCTGCAGTCCCAGGCGCCTCAGAGCAGCGCTGCCCAGGCCAATGTCATAGTCGGCCAGCGTGACCAGCAGGTGGGGGTCCACACCCAGGCGGCGCACCCCCTGCACACGCTGCTCCACCACCTCGTGGCTGTCGCGCCCCAGTGCGGTGGTGGTGCCCTGCTGTAGCAGGCACAGCAGGACGCGCGCTTCCCGCGGCGCGAGCTCTCCAGACAGCCGCTGCACATCCGTGGCCATAACGGTCTCCACCTCCGACCAGGCACTGGGTGTCAGCGACAGGTCCATCTTGGCCACGTACAACACCGCGGCTGGCACACGGTAGGCGTGCTTATCCAGCCAGAGACGTTTCAGAATGCCAGGCGCCAGCGGCCTGTCTCCGACGCGAAGTGTACCGTCAGGCGCCATCCAAGACCCAGCCTTCTTTGCGGGGAAACGGTACTGGGTGGGGAAGGGGCGGAAGCGCAGCTTAGGCCCCGCGTCGGTGTGCATGCTGGTTTGCAGAGCCTGTAGCAACCCCTGTGATGCGCCATCGTTGGACACAACCGCGATGAGAGGTTGCAGCCTCTCCTGCACCTCAGCTGGGTATACCTCCATTGACGGCACAGCTTGAGGCGGCCAGCTCCTCTTTTGTGCTATTGCGGCGGCGGCGGTCAAGCCGCTCACTCGCGGAGCCGCGCGCGCCAGCTGTGAGAGTTGGTGTTGTGAAACGAAAACACATGTCTTACGTCAACTGATCAACCAGAACCGGGGGACGGAAGGCATGATTTAAGATGCTAAGACCCCCCGCAAAAAAACCAAGACACCCCCGTGCACGCCAGTGATTCTGCTGTGCACGGGCCCCCCCCGCCAAGTGCTGCGCGCAGCAGCCTGCTGAGGGGCCACCAAAGCAAACCATCATGGCGGCGGGCGCACTGCGGCTTCAGCAACTGCTGGCGCAGGCTGTGATGGTTCCCCTGGCGTATAGGCGCCCTGGCTACCCTGTTGGCGCCGCAAAGACGCCGCGCCGCCTTTGTTTGGTGACACAATTGCGACAGGAGCAGTGCCACTCTCAGGGAGGGACTGGGAGCTGCTGTGTGTGAGAGCGCTACCGCCGTGGGGCTGCTGCGGTACGCTGTCACAGAGCCAGCGCTCCGTTGGGTGCCTCTGCACACTTGTGCCGAGCTGGTGCAACACGGTGAAGAGGGAAGCGCTCGTCTGAGTGTGGGGGGAGCAGCGACAGGAGCAGCATACACCGAGCTCGAGCGAAGGGCTTTGCCCCCCCCCCCCCCACACTGCACTGCCTTTGTCACGAGGTGGCAGCCTACTAGTAGAGCGTCGGCAGGTTCACTGTCCTTACAGGTGGCAGGTGTGGGGTGGCTCACTTGCGTGCCACTTCACAAAATGGCAGTGGGCCGAAGTGGGCCTCACAGCAAAGTGCTGCCTGCCAGAATCAGCTTTGCCAGAGACAGATGTGGCACATGCGCGCAGCGCTGCATGGTGCCGTAATCTAAAACCTTGGCAACGGCGCACTTGCCGTAGCTATTGTGTCTTCGTTTTATTGCCTATCTTTTGCTCACAACTAGTGTACGGTAACGCTCCATACAAACCAAGTTCAACAATTGTGATACAAGTCAAGAGGTGCGCCAATGAACAAACCGTACTTCAGAAGTAAGTATACATCAAAGACCACCACGTACGTTTCGAAATAACCTATTTGCGCAGTACAATGTACTTTAAAGTGTCTCTGGGGTAAGTGTATTGGTGCTTTGTTGCCCCCGGTGGCAGCGACGCTCACTATCATGGCCGTCTGTAAACCTGGAGCACATCAACAATTGCCAATGGGGACAGCATGCTTGATCTTGCTAACAAACACATGTACTGCTATGAAGTTCATGCAGTATGTGTGTGTACACATGTAATGACGTAGATAATAATTGACTGAACCACGGCACGTATGAGTCGGCGGCCATGGTTGTTCCACTAGTTCACACATGTATTGACTCGACTTGCATTCATATATAATGGTACTGTAGTATCTTTTGAAACTGAGGTACTTCTGTAGGATATTTAAGTACATATATAAAAATATTGAATAATACTACACACGCATATAAACACATGTAACTCAATGTACGTACCTAGTCAGTTGTTTTCACTGTAGTCTGAACATCGTAGCACATACTACTTCAGCGGATGGCGTTGTACGCGGTAGTTTTCTGGTCAAATGCAACGACAGGCATGGTGAGCGTAAAGGGCGTGGCAATTCGGTGCTGCTGCTGCTGCTGCTGGGGATACTACCACCGCCAACACCGCAGAATGCTTTAGCTGCCTTGATTCGGTTGTGCGCACACGCGCACGCGCGCAGGGGTCCTGCTGGCACACCTGCTGTTGCGCCAGCCAACACTGCATGCCCAGAGCAGCAGCAAACGGCGCCATTACAATTATTTCTCATACATGCAGCTGTTGTCGGTGCTGCCGCTGCGGCGGCCCCGCCAGCTGCTGCTGCTTGGCGGCCACCAGGCGGACTCTGTGGCCGCTGAGCGGCTGCGTGACGCGTCGCTCCGCACCCACATGAGAACGGCACGTGACGAGCCGTGGAGCAAACGTGCTACAGCCTCCTCACCTCGGCTCCCCGGGATGCCGTCCTGCCCCCTGGAACGCTTTTGCTGTTGCTGCTGCTGGATCGACGGCTGCAGTGCAGTGCACACTGCTGCTGCGTTTTCTGCTGCTGTGCACCATCCGCCAATCGACGCTGCCTGCGATGCAGCAGGTGCCACCACAGCTGCCATTCGCACCTCAGACCTTTGACAGGTGTAGCGCAACCTCCTCCGACACCCGTCATTGTCGATATGTCCAGCCAGGCTTCTGAACCGAGCCCAGGAAAAAACGTGCTGTGAACCACGGCGCCCACACAGGCACGCCAAACGAAGGTGCATGGCGTGGATGTGGCAGCGTACGTGAAGCGGAGGGCAGCGCCGGCGAGGTCACCACATGCCGCCCCGTCGCTAGAGGCCCGATTGCGATGCTCGCAGCGACGTGGTGGCACGGGTGCCACGAAGTTGGGCAGCGGGTGTGCGAGCTCCCGCCACAATGGCGGCGCAGCCTTTTGTGTCACATCAGCGACGGCCTTTTCGAAAACGCGAACCTAGCATGCAAGGGGGTGTGGGGGGGGACTCCGGGGGGCCCTCTCCCACTCGCCGCCGTCCCTCCCCTAGAGGAGGCGTGCAATATAAAGGGGCTACGCATAGCACTGCCCTTCTTTTCAACTCATGTGGGTGCTGTGGGTGCTGTTGCGGGGACGCGCCACACATCCTTATTTCAGTTGCTGAGCGCGATTCTGTCCGCCAGTGCAGAGATTCTGAGTACCGCCGAAAACCGGTACCAAAAAAAAATACACTGGTACCGACAGGGGTGGGCAGTAGGCGCAGTACCGGTACTGGTGACGGTACCGGTACTGACACACACTGCTGGGCAGTACTGGTACTGGTGCTGACTGGCGCCAATTTATCGGTACTTTACCCAATCAGTACCTGCAGTATACCTGCTTGTTTGCGCACTGGCTGGCGCCATGGTCATGGCGGTGCTGGGCAGGCGCAATCATTCAAGTTGCAATTGGCTGTGCATGCAAGGGGAGATACATGTGTGTACACGTGTGCCAACTACAGTACTCTTATTAAACTCCGCTTAGGGCGCGGAAAGCCCTTTGCACACGGTGCGTGTGACCAGGAAATCAG
>JAULBY010032083.1:0-15444 GCA_032358315.1 Ophiocytium majus
GCCTGTCCGCTAGCCCTTTCCGCGCCCTAAGCGGAGTTTAATAAAAGTACTTCTCGAAGCATACATACTGACATGCATTTGCCATGGCCACCATGGGCGTGCTGGCATACATGACATGGGCTCTTGCACGCCCACCAGTGCAATTAATTTATACGACTTTAAGTACTGATAATACTTTGTGGTGAGTTCACTGCTCGGGCAGATGCCCTCGCACACCCACACACAGGCAGTTGAGGCGCTGCCACCCTTAGGGGCACCCGTGCCAGGGGCAAACACAGCAAAGTCAACAAAGCGCACTCAAGCAGCTGCGTGCCGAGCAGATGCCATTCTCTAGAGCTGCGATGCATTAGAAGGGGCTGGCAGTGGCACGTGTATACGCCTATGTTCAGGGGTGGACAAGCGCTGCACATTTGCTTAGCAGTTCGTCCGAGCGAGTGGATATCAGGCGCTAGCGCTAGCAGCAGCCGAATACAGCTGCGATTGCGTTTGAAAGGGGCAAGCAGTGGTCACGCATACATATATACAGGTACACAAATGTATGCATATATATATTGTGGGCAACAAAATTCTGTGGGGTGCCAACGCATGTGTGGCAGCATCCCTTGGTGCGTGACAGATCCCCACTCAGGCACAGTGCAGCTGCTGAGCACTGCCTTGCCAACTCATAAACAGAAGAGCAAAGCATTGCTGTGTGCCAGTCAGATGCTGCTGTGTGCATGCACGCACCCCCCAGTGGTTCAGTCGGAGTGCCACTCAACATGGAAAAGCGAACTGCCGCACCTGCTGCAGCAGCCAATGCTGCATGCCGCAACAGCAACCACTGCCGGCAATACCACCGCTGCTGCGACTGCTGCCAAGGCTGCTGCTGCTTGCACTGGCACTGCTGCTGCTACTGGCTGCCACCACAGCAGCCTTCCGAGCTGCTGCTGAGCACTGCTGTGGCTGAACAGCCTACATGCGCCCCCCACCGCCACGCCTACAAATGAGCGCTCCAGTGCAGCCGCCGCTGAGCCCACTGCTGCATCGCTGCTGCTGAGCCCTCCCTGCTGCTGAGCACAGCCGCACTTCCAACCGGCCGCCGCGCACTTGTACTGCTGAGCACACATCACCCTACGGCAGCTCATCGTCGTCGCCCCCCGGCACAATGCGCCGCCGCCGCCGCTGCTGCTGCATGCGCTTCTGCCGCTGCACCTCCTCCTCCGCCACCTCCACTTCCGCCTCCCCTCCAAGCTCAGCGCCCGCTGCCCCCCGCTGCTGCTGCTGAGCACCCAACACCTCCTGCTCAGCAGCAGCAGCGTTCCCCACATGCGCAAAGTGGCACGCGTCTCCGAGCGCGCAGTGCCCCCTCACAAAGTGCCTGCAGGGCACCCCGCGCCCCTTCCCCCTCCCCCCCCCGCCCCCCAAAGCGCCGTTGCCCCGCCCCCCTCGCCCCGCCTTGCCCACAACTGCGGGGGCGGGGGGGGGATCAGAGGCAGCAGGGGCAGAGCCATGCGGCGGCGCCAGTGGCTGCGCAGCACTGGTGTGCGGCGTGTGCTGCTGAGCAGGTGCCCTCTGCTGAGCACGTGGCTGGTGGCGCGGCTGCTCAGCAGCCGGCCGCGCGCGCTCCACGTGCGCAAAGTCACACGCGTCGCCCTTGCGGCACCAGCCGCGCGCGTGCCAGATGCAGGGGGCGGCGCGCACGCGCACGGCCACTCCGGCGCTGACAGGTGGCGCCGATGCGTGCTCGGCAGCTGCTGCAGCGCTGCTGCCGCTGCTGCCTGCTGCCGCTGCCGCACCGCCTGCGGCCCCCTGTGCCGCTGCCGCTGCGGCTGCTGCCGCCGCAGGTGCGGCTGCAGCAGCTGCCGGCGCCGGCGCCGCTGCTGGCGTCGCCTGTTTGGGGGGCTGCGGGGCTTGCTCGGCAGTAGCATGCTCCGCAGTAGCAGGCTGCTCGGCAGCAGCAGGAGCGGTGTGCGCAAACCGGCACCTGCCGCCCTTGACGCACCACCCCGTCTTCGCAAACCACTTGCACGGCACAGCAGCGCGCGCGTGCACGCCACCGCCACCCGCGCCCTGCGCAGCCGCCGCAGCCTGCACTTGCGCGCCTCCGCTGTCACCACCGCCGTCACCACCACGGTCTTGCTGTGGCGGCGGCACCACAGCGGGTGGCGCTGTGGCCGCCTGCGCAGCCGCATGTTCTGGTCTGTGTGCGGTGCTCGGCTGCTGCTGCGCCGCCGACGACGACTGCTGCTGCGCCGGTTGCTGCTGCTGCGGCGGCGGCTGCTGTTGCTGGTGCTCGGCGGTGGCGGCGGCGGCGGGGGGTGCCGCCTCCACATGGGCATAGTGGCAACGCCCGCCCTTGTTGCAGTGGCCCCTGGCGAACCACTTGCAGGGCCGTGGGGCGGCGCGCACGCTTGGTGCACCTGCACCACCACCAGCACCAGCCGCACCACCGTCCTTGGCTGCACCCGCCGCGGTGGCAGCAGGCGCTGGCACCGCAGGCTGTGCTGGTTTGCCGTTGGTGCCGGCGCTAGCGGTGTGGGGCGCTGCCACCGCTGGGGCGGTGTCGCCAGGTGCCTTCACGCGTGCACCAGAGCTTGTTGCCTGCTGCCGCCCTTCCTCCTGTTGCTGCGCGTTTTGCTGCTCGGCAGCCCCCCCGCCATGTGCATAGCGGCAATGGTCACCTTTCGTGCATCGCCCCCGGGCGAACCACTTGCACGGCAACGCGCGCTTTTCCCCGCCGCCGCGCCCCGCTTTGCTGCCGCTGCCAGCGCCACCATGCGTTGCCTCTGACCCCTCCGCTGCCCCCTCAACAGGCGCCGTGGCTGGGGCACGCTGCTCGCCCGCAACTGCGGCGTCTGCTGGCTCACGCTTTGCAGCACCGCCGCTGGCCTTGGAGGTGCCGCCGGCGCTGCGGGCTGAGTTGGAGGGTCGCTGCTGCTGGCCCCGCGCACCCTGCTGCTGCAGAGCCTGTCGCTCCAGGTGCTCAAACGGCTCTGCCGCCTGCTGCTGAGCAGGTGCTGCCTGCTGCTGGCCAGCAGACGCCCGCTGCTGAGCAGGCGCCGCCCCCTGCTGAGCAAGCGCTGTTGACTGCTGAGCACCTGCCACCTGCTGCTGAGCAGGCGCCATCTGCTGCTGAGCATGCTCCCCCTTCTGCTGAGCAGGTCCCTCCTGCTGAGCAGGTCCCTTCTGCTGCTGAGCAGGTGCCCCCTGTTGCTGACGATGTGCCGCCTGCCGCTGAGCAGGCGCCGCCCGCTGCGGAGCACGCGCCGCCGGTTGGTGCGCAGCCGCTGCCTGCTGTGGAGCAGGCGCACTGTGCTGCTGAGCAGGTGCCGCACGCTGCTGAGCAGGCGCTGCCGGCCGCTGAGCAGGCGCCGCCTGCTGCTGAGCAGGCGCTGTTGACTGCTGAGGAGGTGTCGCCGGTTGCTGAGCAGCGGCTTTTGCTGCCGGCTGCTGAGCAGCGGCTTTTGCTGTCGGCTGCTGAGCAGGCACCGCCTGCGGCTGCTCAGCAGCACCTGCCATCCGCTGAGCACCCCCCTCCTGCTCAGCAGCAGCTGCCGGCCGCTCCACGTGCGCAAACCGGCACGCGCCCCCCTTTGCGCACCTCCCGCGTACATACCACTTGCACGGCGGGCGCCGCTCGCTCTGCCGCTCCCCTGCCGCCCCCTCCCCTCCTCCCCCACCAGCAGCACTCGCCGCCGCTGCCGCTGCCACACCATCCACCTGCTGCTCTTTCCCACCAGTAGCGGCAGCCTCCTGGGCCTGCGCAGCCGGCCGCTGAGCTCGCTTCGTCGGTCCCTCCTGCTGCTGCTGCTGCTGGTGGTGGTGCTCAGCAGCAGCAGGCGTCGCCGCCTGTCGCTGCTGCGCGTGCTCAGCAGTACGCCGCCGCTCCGCGTGCACAAAGCGGCACGCCTCCCCGTGCACACAGTGCCCCCTCGCAAAGTAGTGGCAGTGAACCGGCAGCTTTCGCGGCGCCGCCGCCGCAGCGGAATTGCTCACCGCTGCAGGCACCTCTGCCGGTGGAGCAGCCGCCCCCACAGCAGCGCTAGCCGCGGGCGGCGGCGGCGTGCGCCTCGGCTGCTGAGCAGCAGCCTTGGGCGGTGTTGTGGCATGCGGTCGCACTGGTGCGGCAGTGTTGTGGGCCTGCTGCCGCGGCCGCTGCGGGCGTGGCCGCTCCTGGTGCGCCGCCCCCTGCAGCAGCTGCTGCTCCAGCTCGTCCAGCGGCCGCGGCTGCAGTTTCTGCTCAGCAGCCGGCACCTGCTCAGCAGAAAGCTGCTTCTGCTGAGCACACTCCCGCTCCTGGCCCACCTGCTGCTGAGCACGCTGCCCTCCCACCCCCCTGACCACACGCCCCTGCGCCTGCTCAGCAGCTGCCCGCGCGCCCGCCGCCGCCTGTGCCGCCGCCGCCGCCGCTGCTGCCGCCGCCGCCGCCGATGACTCTGCTGCTGCTGGCACTGCTGCTGGCGCTGCGGGCGCAGTGGCTGCCACCTCCGCAGCCGGCCGCTGCCGAGCCGCAGGCTGCTGCGTCCAGCGCTGCTGCTGCTGCTGCTGCTCCCAGCGCTGCCCCGGCTGCTGCTGCCACCGGTGCTGCTGCTGCTCCTGGTCAGCGGCACCGTCCGCGGCACCTGGCTGCTCAGCAGAAGGCGGGGAGTCGCTCACATGCGCATAGCGGCAGCGGCTGCCGTAAGCACACCTGCCCCAGGCAAAGAAGCGGCACGGAACGGTGCGCGCCGCTGTGTGCCCTGGCATGCGCACGCTGCCGCCGTCAGCGGACCGCTGCGGGCTCTGCTGCTGAGCAGCAGCCTCTGACCAGTGCCGCTGCTCCTGCCCCTGCTGCCGCTGCTCCAACTCCGCAGCTGCAGCCGCCTCTGCTGCCGCTGCCGCCGCCGCCTCTGCTGCGGCTGCCTCTTCTGCCGCCGCCGCTGCCGCTGCCGCCGCCGCCGCCGCCGCCTCAGCTGCTGCCTCGGCGGCAGCCCTTTCCTCGGCCGTGACGTGCGAATACCGGCACTTATCGCCGCGCGTGCACTTCCCCGCAAGGAAGAACAGGCAGGTAACGTTCCTGGAACGTTCCTTTGCCCCGCCGCCGCCCGCTCCGTCCGGCGCCGCCTGCTGCTGAGCACCCCCATGCTGCTGAGCAGCAGCGTGCCGCTGCTGCGGCCCGCCCTTGTGCTCAGCAGCTGTGCGCGCGCTCACTGGGGCAGTGGTGGAAAATTCACTGTAGTGGGAGTCGAGCCAGTGCAGTGTGAGCAGGTTTGGGAGGGCCACCTGTAGGTGCTGGTACTGGGAGCTCAGCGCACCCTGCCACACCCACAGTTCCACCCGCGCGCGCCGCAGAAGCGCCGCTTGGACCGCGGCCACGAGCGAGGGGCCCTGCAGTGCTCAGCAGCAGCAGCACAGGAGTGCGAGTGGCGTGAGGCGGCGGTGCTCAGCAGCAGTGGTACGATCAGCAGTGCTCAGCAGAAGCTGTGACTGTGGACGGTGGAGCCTGGTCGCTTGCTCATTGCTCAGCAGGGGTGTGGGGCGGTTTTAGATGGGTGCAGCGGTTGCAGAGCGCAGCGGTGCTCAGCAACAGCAGATGCTTCTAGTAGTTGTACTTATTTGCACTTGTGGGCGTGCAAGGGCCCAAGTGTGCACGAAGCCATGGTACATGCCCGGCTATATACTTCAGTGTGTACTTTTGAAGTATATATTTACGCGAACTGACAAGCGTCTACGACCAAGAACGACAACTGCCGCTGGCAGGTAGGCCTGAGCCGCTGGCAGGCTAGGGTGCGTCTAGTAATAGTGCTCAGCAAGGGGCGATGGCTCAGCAACCGTTCCGCCAGCACTGCTCGGCATTGACGCGGGAGCAGCATACAGGAGTGTTGTGAGTTCAGTGTGTACGTGCCGCAGCGACTTTCCGTGCGTGTGTGCCGAGCAAGAAGAGGTGTTCGTCATCTTGTCAGGTCTACTTTATCCCCATCAACAGCAGTACTCCCCTTATACTGCTGGTCTTGTTTACCTTCGAAGTATACTTCTCAAGTACATGTACTTTATATTAATACTTCAGAAGTATCGTTCATACAGAAATATACTTCAGAAAACTATGCTTCAGAAGTAGGTATCCATGTATGTACATCTATTAAACTCCGCTTAGGGCGCGCAAAGCCCTTTGCACACGGTGCGTGTGACCAGGAGAAGGTCAGACAGGTAGTGAAATATAAGCATGTACTGCTAGTATGTACATTTAGAAGTATGATGGCGCGGCACTGCGGTCTCAATGGAGGACTCGTCACGCCTAACACTGGAACAAGTGTTTGGCTCCAGTTAAACCTGCATTTGGTTGTTAGTCGGCCCAGGTGGTATAACCGGTAGCAATGTGTGTTGGTTCACTACTTAGGCTTTCCACCACAGCATGCAATCACGCACTTCCTACAAGCACACCTATTTTGTTCCGTAAGCATTGGGAAATACGGCAGAAGTACCATACCGACACACGTGGAAAATGCACGTGCTGCAGCAGCGTGCATGTATGCAGGAACACGTGCAAAGCTCGCCATAAGCACGGAGTTTTGGGCACAGCAAAGCTCAAAGGGACGGGTAATACAGCATATTAGAAGTATGCAGATGTATACATAGTGATGGGTCACGGCGTATCACGTATTTTATACGTTACACAGGATACGGCGGATTCCTACGCCCAAACACACCATATACGGCGTATTTGCCGTATAAATACGTTCATCTGTATACGTTGTACGGCGTCTTTGCACACGTTATACGGCGTATACTGCGTAAATTATACACTGCGACCCATGAATATGTATACAGCATATGGCCGTATACGGCATATATGCGAAATTATGCTTACCGCGCCACTGGCGGTGCCAGCGTCCCCCACCACCAGCACCAGCGTCTCAGCCGCCGCCTTCGCACCGCCGCCGTCGCCGCCGCTGGACGCAACACAGTCGTGCTCAGCAGCACGCCACGTCAGGGTCGCCAGCTCCGGATGCACGCCGTCCAGTGCTGAGCAGGGCAGCGGCAGCGCAGCAAGCGGTCGCCTGTCAGTGTGATAGTGGCCGCTCTTTGTGTGCGCTTGTCAGGCGCTGTGTGCTGGGTGTTAGTTGGCTCGCAGGCACGCTGTGGGGTCAGGGGAGCTGCCACCGCCACGAAGTGCTATGGCGCCATGTCCATTGCACGGGGCAGCAGACAAACGTGTAGGAAGGTGGCGCCATCAACTGTGATAACCAGAGCACATGTAAGATGCAGCAGTAGCGGCGTCTGTACATTGTTGTGCGCGTGTGTGTGAACTTGCACAAGACAACCTAGTTTGCGTTGTAACTTGTCATGTTCACGCTGGGGTGCATGGCGAAGATACACGCCGCCAAGTGCCGCAACCAACTTTAACATGACATGACCCCATGTCTGTGCACCCAATTGGGACCAATACCAAAACTTCAACACCACCCGGCGCGCATTCCTGCACGTGGTACTCGGCACCATGTACAAACTTGAAGTACAAACTTCAACACCCATATCTCCATGACTAATACACAAACTTCAACACACACCTGGCGTGCACTCCTGCATGTGGAACGCGACATGTACAAACTTCAAGTACAAACTTCAACACGCACCTGCGCACCTAGCGCGCACTCCTGCACGTGGAACGCGGCATCATGTTCAAACTTCAAGTACAAACTTCAACACGCACCTGGCGTGCGCTCCTGCATGTGGAACGCGCGCATCATGTATAAACTTCAAGTACAAACTTCAACACCCACCTGGCGCGCACTCCTGTACGTGGTACGCGACATCGTAGCCCCCCTCCCCCCCCCGGTAACTGGGCCACCTCGCCACTGCCGCCCACTGCCGCTCCAGTGCCTCACAAGCCTCGCTCGACTGAGCAACGCCGCGCACCGCCAGCGCATGGATCTCCCGTCCATCCGCCACTCTGTCCACCAGCGCTGCGGCGTCGATGCGCACCTCCTGATGATGAGCACGCCCCTGCTGCTCAGCAGATGCCTGGCCGTCCTGCTGCTGAGCAGTGCCGGTGCCCTGCAAAGCGTCGGCAATAGCGGCGGCGGCGCCTGGGGGGGAAGGGGGGGGGACGGGGGCGGGCAGGGGGGGATGCAGGCATTAGGAGGATTTAGTAGCAGTAGCATGGGCATGCAGTATGGGTAGGGTGGCATAGAAAGGCTGAGAGAGTGTGCAGCAAAAGCTTTGTGAGAGTGCCAACGCAGGCGCCCGCCGGTTTGAATTGCTATTACAAGGGTGAGTGAGGCAAAGACCCGCCTGGCTGGTGTCTCACAAGTGTTTTGGCACTGGTGAAGGCGGTGCCATGGTTGTGCCCTCGCTGCTCCTGCTGCTCAAAGAGCTGCTTGCTGTTATCATGCTGCTTGCTATTGTAGCAGCACTGGAAAAACGGGGAGGGGCAACAACAACGTCACTTCCACAACAACCACCTCATTCGACACATGCAAGCGTTACTCGCAGCACTGACGCAGCACTTCACAAGTACACGTACTTTTTGCCAGCGCGTCCCCCTCCCCCGCAATTTCTTCCGCATTTTCCTCACCGGCAGCGACGCACCCCGCGTCCACAAACACGCGCACGCTCCTCTCCCTGCGCGCACGTACATGCGCCGCGTACTCCCGTACTCACACAACGACGTAGCATCCAGAACAATCAACTCCCTTAAAATAAGCAAGTGTCCCTCACTAGTAGCACCTACGTAGTGCTTCCAGTAAAAGTACTTCCCAAGTATTTTTTGCACGGGGCTCACCGGCTGCGACGCAACCCGCGTCCACAAACACGCGCACGCGCCGCTCCCTGTGCGCGCGCACGTGCGCCGCATACTCCCGTACTCACACAACAACGTCGCTTCCAAAAAAATTACTAGAAGTGCTTCCTTGACTTAAGCAACTGGTACTTACTAGTAACAACTACTACTTCACAAGTATTGTTTGCCAGCGTGCAACATTCCCCCCCCCCCGCATTTTCCTCACGGTGTTACTTAGTACTAGCACCCTCTTCTAGTACCTCACAAGTATTTTTTGCCAGCGCGCAATATTTTCCCCCGCATTTTTCTCACCGGCGGCGACGGAGCCCGCGCCCACAAACACGCGCACGCGCCGCTGCGCACGTGCGCCGCATATTCCCGTACTCACACGACAGCGTAGCGTGCTGAACAATCAACTTCCTTAAAATTAGCAAGTGTTCCTTACTAGCAGCACCTACGTAGTAGTACCTCACAAGTACTTTGTGCCAGCGCGCAAACTTTTCCTCCGCATTTTCCTCACCGGTGTTACTTCCTGGTAGAACCTACGTAGTACTTCCCAAATTTTATTTGCCAATGCGCAATTTCCCCCGCACTTTCCCCTGCATTTCCCCTCCCCATTTTCCCCCGCATTTTCCTCACCGGCTGCGACGCAACCCGCGTCCACAAACACCCGCACGCGCCGCTCCCTGTGCGCGCGCACGTGTGCCGCATACTCCCTAGCCGGGCGTCCCACCCACAGCCGCAAATTCGCCGCCGCAATAGCCGCGCCATCCTCCGTCGGCGCCTCAATCCTCACCACGCCGCGGCTGCCAGCGGACGCGCCGCGTGTCACCGTCGCCGCCACCCCGTAGCGCCGCGAAAACACGCCGGTGCTGCGCCCGTCTGCCCCCACAAACGCCGACAGAAAGTCCCGAGGGACCTGCACCTGCTGAGCATGGACTGCCTGCTCAGCGTTAGGGGGGGGGGCGGGAGCGTCACCCGCTGCGGGCGGCTGCTCAGCAGGCGCACCGCCGGCCACAGCGGCACCTCCAGCGTCGTCACCGCTTCCGCCAGACTCCTCTTCGTCCTCACCACTGCTGGCTTCAGACGCCGCAGCTGTGTCTGCGTCTGCCGCTGTTGCCGCCGCTGCAGGTGCGTCTGCTGCCGCCGCGGCCGCCGCCGCCTCGGCCGCTGGGCCTGCCCCCACGGGGTCGCCAGGCGCCGCCTCGGCCGCTCCCTCTGCTGAGCACTGCTGCTGCTGCTGCTTCTGCCTGCGCCCCTGCTTCTGCGCGGTCTTTTGAGAGGGCGCGGCGGAGCGCTTGGGCTGCCCCTGCTTGCCACCGCCGCCGCCCTTTTTTCGGGCCGCCTGCTGCTGGCGGTACCACTCGCGCCGTTCCAACTCCTCCTTGCGCAGCCGCTCCTGCTCCTGGGAGGCTTCGATGGAGCGTTTTTTGGTTTCGCGGGGGGGCGGCCTGCGGCGGGTGGCGAGGGGAGCAGGCCAGGCGCACGCATGCATTCACTAACAAGGGAGTAAATCTATGAAAACTCATCAAGAAGCGACGAACTCTACGTCTCCCCGCCGGTAGGGGCCGTCACCCTGGGGTGACCCGTGCAAGGGGGTGGACAAAGCAAAGATCTGCGCCTACCCAGGGCAGCAAGTCTCGCACCTACCGCGGATTCCATCATATTGATGTATACACCGGGAGTAATTATATGTGATGTTGGCCAGCAGCGCGTGCCGCCGAAAGTGGCGGGAAAGCGGGACCGGGGACATTTGGGCGACGCATACACCGCCGCCACCCGCAGCGGTAGCAGCCATGAAAAATACCTTCTTGCAAGTACCACGAAGTACCAGGACACGAGTATGATTTGTAGACATGGTGGTGTGCGCAACACCAGGCGCCGGGCGGGGGGGGAGGGGGGGGGCAGTAACGAAGAGGCCAGGCGCACACATACTTCACGAAGTACAACCGTTCGCAAGTAAATCATCTGTACACAGTATATACCGTACATGTATGCTTCGAAGTACATACATGCGCGCATGATCGGTACCATTTACTTCAAGTATATAATATACTACTAGTAGTATATAATATCATGTACTGTGCAACACACACGAGCGAGCGCGGTGGCACGCAGGTGCTGACCCCAAATGACTCACACATGATGGCTTGCGCATGTGTGCTGCCTCTTTATGCATGAACTATGTACTACCCCTACTGTCCGAGCAGTTTCAAAAGGGAAATCACGCCTAAAGGCTGAGCAGTGTTAGTGCACGCGACACAGTGCGCGGGCAGCACCCTTCACTTGCTGTGGAACAGCAGTGGCGGTGCTGCACGCGCACGCAGGCTGGGTCAGACACTGTTAACACTGTTAAGACACTGTTAGAGCAGTTTTATAACTGCACAATCGAGCCTGCACAGCGCTAGGCAGAATTTGTTGAGCTGTCGGCAACATACAAGGCACCTGACGCATGTGTACAGCGCCATTGTGCAGCTCCGACGATGAGGCATTTTGCAGCACAAATATAGCACCAGAGTATGCGCGGAGGCGCAACTGTCTACTCCTACAGGGCAGCACATGAGTACGCCACAATGCACCAGCAACGTGCGCTGCAATGTGTACACCAAGTGCACACACACACATAGCACAGCGACAGTGGCACAGGTCTACCAAGCCAACCATGAAAACCTCAACTCAGCACATCGCCACGGCCACGCCTTCACCCCTTTGAAACTGCACCAGTTACGCAAGTTCACCATTACAGGGGCTGCATACGGGCCGCAGTGTCAGGCCTACCAGTCATCGACAACTTCAAGCCGCAGCTCCACAGACAAACTTCAAATTCAGCTCATACTTTTAACCGCTGTGCACATGCCCCCCATCAGGTCCACTGACCAACTTCATCTTCAGCTACTCATACTTCGCACCAGTGTGCGGCTCTAAACTGATACAAAAACTTCAACAAGCACATCTCGCTGCTGAGCGGGCCCTACCCGCCCGACCATATTCCCAGCAGTTTGTACCCGGTGCGCACACTCCCCCATGTCTCTATGACTAATATACAAACTTCAACTTTGAACATGCTGCCGCGGTGCACACTCACTGCGGCCCAGGCTCCCTGGTGGCTTGTCGCGGCTGTCCCTGCGGCATGTGGCCCCGGGGGCTGTAGTCGCCGCCATGCATGCCACCGCGCATGCCACCGTGTATGCCGCCATGCATGCCGCCAGAGCCACTGCCTCCAATGAAAATGGCCGCGCCTCCAGCTGTGAACACCACCCTCCCCAGCCCCTCAATCCCCCCGCAGAGCTGCTCGAATATGTCGTACCTGCAGGGGCACGCGTGCATTGCATCGAGGTTACATTGAAACTGTCAAAGGGCGTGAAATGGTAAAAGCCAGGCTGGCCGCCACAGGGGCCCTTGGAAGGGCCGGACCATGCAGCAAGCGTGCTGAGGTGAATGTGTGCATGAGACCAATAGTAACGGAACAGAGCTGAGCAGGGCTCTGGTGTGGTCGTTAACACCGCCATAATGCTGCACGCAGCACGCGCACTTTCACAAAAGTTACATGCATCATCATGCACATAATCTGCACACATGCCACTACTACTTTTATTTCTTGGGCACCTGTGGGGCTGCAGCGACGCAGGGACAATGAATGCCAGTGCATGACAGCGAACCGGCCACACTGTGGCCCCTTCTAGTAATTCATAGCTTGCGAACGCACACTTGAACCAGCGAGATAAGCCAAAGGTTGAGTAGTTTTTGCAAGCCCCACCAACAAGCGGGCAGCGACCGTGTTCCTGTGTAACAGTATTTTAAGTACATGTTTGCATCTGATGTCGTTTAAACCTCTTCGCCATACTCATAGTCATAGTCACTGTAGTCATCCTGGTCCTCCGCCTCATCATTGTAGTGCCTGCGCAGCAAATACTTGAAGTACAGTGTGCACATATAGACTTCTATGTGTGTGAAGGGTACTTTTACAGGTACATAGGTACATAGTGTGTTTGCGTAACAGTATAACAATACTGGTATAATGATACTTCTGAAGTACTTCGGAAGTATAATGTACTTCAGAAGTATTGATTTAACTCTGACCAGGTCTCCTCGCTATACTCATAAGTATACATATAAACTTCCATGTGTATGGAGGGTACTTTCACGGGTACATAGTGTGTTTGCGCAACAGTATAACAATACTGGTATAATAATACTACTTATGTAGTAATTCCGAATAATGTACTGCAGAAGTATTGGTTTGACTCTGACCAGGTCTCCTTGTCATACTCATAGTCATAGTCGCTGTAGTCATCCTGGTCTTCCTCCTCATGGTAATGCATGCACAGATCTATGTGCACATACTTCATGTACGTGTAACAGTACAATGATACTTCATAAACTATGAATAAATGTGTGAATACTTCAAAGTATGATGTGGTTGAACTCTCACCAGGTCTCTTCGTCATACTCATAGTCATAGTCGCTATAGTCATCCTCCTCCTCCTCATCGTGGTAGTGCTCCGGGTAAGTGATGCGGTGGTACGCCGCAGACACGCGCTGAAACCGCTCCTGAGCGGGCCAACAGCATTAAAACAATCGTGAGGTGGGCAGCAGCATTAAAAACAATCATGAGGTGAGCAGCAGCTTTAAAAAACAATAAATGAGGTGGGCAGCAGCTCTATAAGACATAAATGATATAACCACACAGTGACAAAGATCTATTTACATGATTCAGAACTCAAGAGACACATGCTTAGTCAGCACGTGTTAGGTGACCAATCAGTTCCGCTTCTTGGCCTATGTTTACCCACTTCCGTATGAACATGGAGCTGCCAAAGCTGCTGCTGCAGGTGCTGGTCGGCTCAATTTTTACCGCCCCAGGCGTACCAGTAGGGAGAATCATGGATGCTTATGGATGAGAGTCAGGGGGGCCACTCGCTCAGTGTAACCATGTACTTCAAAGTACCTGTACTTGAAGTGTTAATTTGTTGGTGATGTGCGGCCGCATCTGCTGTCATAAGTGCAACCGTCCATATCCGTCCATAAGAACAGAGGTGAGTCAGGCAGGTGCCAACATGTAAGCACGCTTGTGCAACAGCTGCGAAGATACCACTGCATGCGCAGGCAGCGGCAGCGACACAACAGCAGCGACCTGCATAGCGTGTGGTGCACTGCTGGCTGCCCTACTTTAAACAGGCGATACTGCTGTGGGAGGGAGACAGCAAATTCGTTTGCTGAAGCCAAGCGCGGCTGGTATCAAAGGCGCCGCTTGCATAGAACTTTTGGAGAGTCTCATGTACCACTTATATGTAATTTATATGTAACGTCTGTAATGACTGCGACACCAGCCATCCGGTGACAAACCGCACCCCAGCGCATGCCACTTCTGTTGCACAGCCACGGCATCTGCTGCTGCTGCACTGCTGCCTCTTACCTGAAAACAGCAGCAACAAAACAAAATAGGGAATCATTCTAGCGGTGTACCACGGCGGCAGCATACCATACAAGACAAATGCATGCCAAAACGTGCGCTGCGCTGCTGCCAACCGCTGCTTGCGATGGCGGCCAAACACCGCACACATGGCAGTAGATCATGGGTGCCCAGGTGAGGGCACCATTCACTGCTTGCTGCCCTTCTGCCTTTTTTTTCTGTACTGACATTCCGGAGTCTGGCTCGAACTCTGTTCTGATGCAGCAATAGCGGCGGCGGCAGTAGGTGTTGCTGCTGCTGCTGGGCGGGACACCGCGTTGAAGTTACCTGGGCGTGATGACTTCGTGCTCTTGCTGCTGCTGCGCGCCGGAGAAACTGCGTTTTCAGTGCAGCTGCATACCGCTGCTGCTGTTACTGCTGACAATCATGGGTCTGCAGCTAGCTAGGTAATCAGCTCTCATTGTTGCGCTGCAAGGCACCAACCTTGGCGGTGACATCCCCAGGATTTTTGTCCGGATGGGACTGGCGAGCCAGCCTCCTGTAGGATTTTTTTACCTCCTCTTCGTCGGCCCCGACCTCGATCTCCAGCACCGAGTACGCCTCAGCCAGCGTCAGCCTCATGCTGCCTCACGCACGTCCACAGCAGCAGTCACCGCCCGGCGCAGGCCGGCGAACACACAACCTGTGTGTGCAAGTTGACGCGGCTGCTTTTTGTGCTGCAGGTGCCGGTGCCACAGGCAGGTGCGCTGCCGCCCCCAGGGCTTCTCCGCCGCCGCCGCCTACGCCAGCCGTGCCGGTGAGGGATGCTGCTGCCACTCCTGGTGCCGCCGGCCTGGTGCCCAGACGCAAGTTTTCAACACACACAGCGCGGATCTTCGTGTGTGACCGGTGTGTGGGCCGGACCCGCAGTAAATGGGCCTCTGCTGTCTGCTGTGTGTAAATGGGTGTCTCTGCTGTCGTTCGTGGGCCGACCCCCAAGGGACTGCACTCCACAACCAGGGGGTGGCGCGCGGCGCCAAGCACGCCTTGCTCCGCGCCGCGCAGTGCCCACACACACACACGACGTCTGGCTTTCAGGTTTTCAAAAAATTAGGTGCTTCCGCCCCCCCCCCCCCCTAGTGTGCTCAGCTGCTCAGCAGCACACCGGGCGAGGTGGCCAGTGGCCCAAGTGCTGGCCACAGGGTAGCAAAATGAGCAGAAACGTACATTGCATTTGATTGATTGCTGTATCCACTCCTATGGAGTTTGGTCCGCGGGGAGCTATGGGCCACCGGCGATGGCGGGTGCGTCAAGA
>JAULBY010032094.1:0-15442 GCA_032358315.1 Ophiocytium majus
GGCGCCGCCCCCCCCCCCCCCCCCCCCCCTGCGCATTCCTGCCTTGAGTAGGCAGCAGCAGAGAGGAGTTTGTGTACCGGTGTTGCCGCTGCTGCCTGACGCTTCGGCACATGAGCGGGCGGTGTGCGATTCATGATAGTCATTACCTACTTCTTAGTTATACTGAAGTATATTATGGGAAGTATTTACAGCTCACATGTGTGTGTGTTTTTTGAATGCGTGAGTACTGGCTACTATGCTTCAGCGGGGGTTATTCTTGTCTTGCGCCTCCAGACCCAATCCTGGGGGAAAAAAAAGGCATGCCACTTGTACCATTGCAGTCCCATAACTGATGGTTCCTGCGGTTTCTAGGCAGCAATAATTTCACCCATCTTTGGGGGCTTGTCGTCAATGGATGTGTTGGCCTCTTAAAAGTGCACACAACGGCGACACCAACTTACGCTTGCGTCCGTCACTTCCGATTGTTGCTGCAGCCGCCGTCATGGGCAGACGGCTGCGCAGTGGTGTGAAAGTGCGTGAAAGAAACCCTGAAGGTTTTGAGCCCATAAACTGCCGTGGCTGGGGCCAAATGCCAGGCCAAAGCCTTTGGCGCCTGTTTCCCTGCAGGAACTCATGCACTTGCGTCCGCCACTCCCAACTGGTGTTGCAGCTGCCGCTGGAGGCCATGGGCAGACGGCTTCAGTGGTGCGAAAGTGTGTGCAAGAAACGCTCTACTTCGAAGTACAAAGAAAAATGTTTTCGAGCCCAGATACTGCCGTGGCTGGGGCAAAATGCCAGGCCGAAGCCTTGGAGGCCTGTCTTGTGGCAGCAACTCTTGCGCTTGCGTCCGTCACTTCCGATTGTGGCTGCAGCTGCCACTGAAGGCCATGGGCAGACGGCTGCGCAGCGGGCAGGCGCTCAACTCCAGCTTCACCGACAGCCTCAGGAGGAGGAGGCGGCTGGGCGGTGTCGTGGGCACGTGCGCGCTCATCAGCCTCGCGATTGCCATTGTCATCTTCCAGACCAACGCCGGCACGCTGCAGGATGTTGTTGAGGCGCGCAACCAGGTTGGGGTGGGTGACATTTCACAGGACACACAGGTGTGGGGGCTGTCTGGTGCTTTCATCAGGTGGGCAAATCAACCCACAGACTTCGGCCTGGCATTTGGCCCCAGCCACGGCAGTATCTGGGCTTAGCAGCCTTGTAGGTTTCTTTCACAGCGCGTACCTGCGTCAAATAGACTGCGGTGGTGTGGTGCTGGGTCGTTTGTAATGCTGATTGTCCTGCAATATTGAGTACAACCAGGCACCTGTACTGTTTTCTGGTGGACATGATGTATATGTGGCCAAGTCCATTGCACTCAGCCTGCAGGGCGTCGTGGAGGCGCGAAACCAGGTTGAGGTGGGTGGCAGTTCACAGGATGTCAGGCTGAGGTGGGTGTCAGTTTACGGACGCATGGCGTGTACCTGCGACAAAGACTCTGCAGTGATGTGGTGCTGTGGTTGTGGTTATGATGATGCTCACTCTTACTTCGAAGTATGAAATAAAGCCAGACATTGTTTTCTGGTATACATACTACAGAATACATGTATACGTGGCCAAGTTTGTGTGCAATCCATTGCACTCAGCTTGCAGGACATCGCTGAGGCGCGAAACCAGGTTGAGGTGGGTGGCAGTTCACAGGACACGCAGCGTGTCAGGTTGAGGTGGGTGTCAGTTCCGGACGCACAGTGAGTACCTGCGTCAAAAATTTCGCAGTCGTGTAGAGTGTATGACGCTGTAAATAGTATTGCTAAATGCTGATGGTTGAGTAGAATCAGATACCGGTAGTTAATGAAAAAAAGCTAAAAGGCTGCTAGGCCCAGATACTGACGTGGCTGGGGCCAAATGCCAGGCCGAAGCCTGTGGGGGTATTAATTTCGGGTGAAATTCATGTAAGTTTTAAATACTTTAAAGTACTTGCGGTACATGGCCATGTTGGCATGCCTTTCATTGCTTTGTGTTTATTTGAAATGCTTCGCCTTAATTATTTTGACAAATAATAGTTAGGTACCGGCATGTAATGCAAACGACAACACATTGTGCTTTTCTGAAGCACGGTGAAGCACACTTGTAGTAATTTGCAAATGCATCCATGCATCAGGCACCCAGTGCAACACATTGCACCAGCTTGGTTTGTGACACGGCTGACTTTTTGTTTCTGGTGCCACTCAGAGTCAAGCCTTCAACACCATTGTTTTTCAAATACACCTCGGTAACCTTGAATAACATCGTGCAAGGGCTGTGACATTTATCAGCACAGAATTTATACATACCGTAAAATAGCACCATTTGGTAACAACGGATGCAGCAGCTCCGCACAGCTTAACATGGGGCAATCTAGATCCTGACTGTATGCACCACCTTTAGTAGGAGCTGCGCACTGCTCATCATGAGTCATCACACATTCCACTGCATCTGCCGCTGCCCTCTACTTCCAACTCACCCCCACCAGAGCGGGAGCATGATGTTCTCGTACCGCCACGCCACCGACCAGACCATCAAGACCCTGACCATGCTGCAGGTGAATGCGCTTCGGCCATATACTAGAAGTATGTACTTCTGAAGTATATACCGGTGGTACGATGGTACTTCAAATGTATATGTAATTCAGTATACTTCAAGTATACTTCTAAAAGTACACTTCGAAGTTTAGATGCAATTGTCAAGCCCCCCCCCCCCCCCTGCGCCCTCCACCTAGAGTGACAACTTTATGAATCATTTTGCACGCGGCGCATTGACCAATGCTTGCTGCTGCTGCACGCTACACACGCCCGCATGGTGGTATCACTTGTGCGCACGCAGCTGCTGCGGCACCGGGTGCCCCACAACCGCCCTTCTGCTACTGACGCCGCTGACACCACCCCTGCCAACCCCCTGCCACCGCCCCTGCTGCCACTGCTGCTGCTGCTGCCACTGCTGTCACCACTACCGCTGCCACCTATACCCACGGCCGCCGCCACCGCCGTCACTGCTCCCGTCCCCTCCGCCATGGCTGCCTCCGCCAGCACCAATCCCCCCGGCCGCTGCCACCGCCTCCGCCGCCACCCCCACCACCGCCACCATTTTTTTTTCGCCACCACCGCCGCCACCGGTGGTCAACACCACCGCCAGCGCCTGCCACCCCCTGCCACCGTCATGACTGCCGCCGCCGCCGCGGCCACCCTTGCCCCCGCTTCCACCACCACCGCCTATCCCCACCGCTACCTCGTGCCCCACGGAATGTGTGTGCTTTTGGCGTAACTGCTGTGCCAGGCGGCTAGCCCCGCCGCCTTCCTACTGATGGACCCCGGCAACAGCACGAAGCGGAGGTTCATGGCGGCGCGTGCTGCGCAGCTGGAGAATATTTTGCGGGCGGAGCTGGTGGTGGTGGTGAATGCGAGCGCGCAGGTCGCGTGCGCGTCGAGCACACTGGAGCGCGACGGGGAGGTGTGGGACCCCGCGGGCATCGCCAATGTTACCATCGCCAACGGCAAGCGGTACCTGCGCACGTGAGTGGATCAGCTGGACCAGTTGTTGAAGTTGAGAGTTGAGGTTCGCTGGGTTGTGGATGCGCACTGGCAGATTTGCAGGGGGGCACTGTGGGCATCGCCAACGCCACCATCACCAACGGCAAGCAGTACCTGCGCACGTGAGTGGCGCGGCTCGACTAGTTGTTGAAGTTGGTAGTTGAGGTTTGCTGGCACTCGGGTGGGTTGCCGTGCTGTGCCGTGCGCGTCGAGCACGCTGGAGCGTGACGGGGAGGTGTGGGACCCCACGGGCACCGCCAACGCCACCATCGCCAACGGCAAGCGGTACCTGCGCACATGAGTGCGGCGGCTCGACCAGGTTTTGAAACATTGTAAGGGGGCACTCTGAGCAACGCCAACCATGCCATCACCAATAGCAGGTTGTACCTGCGCGCGTGAGCGGCCACGGCATGCGTAACAGCTCGTGACCGCGCCTTATATGTGTAAGAGATGATGCCTTCGACCATATGGCACATGGACCAAAATACTTCTGTTAAGTACCATGTATAGTAGCAGTAGCAGTGGTAGTGTGCGTGAAGTATACACTACTGTAATACTACAGTAGTATGTGTATAACTTCGAGGTACCGGTAGTGTACATGCATACACCTCCATATAAATAAATGCACATGCGTTTGTTAATACAATGTACTGGTACTGATTGTAAAGGCGTGCATGCCCATCTTACAGGCGGCACCACGAGGTCCTCACCGCCAACACCCAGCCATATCATATCCGCAAACATGTCTTTTTTACATCATTGCATCAGGTACCTATCTAAAGTTGATATGCGCAGGTGCTGAGACGCTGCCGCCCGCGCTCCGTGCTGCTGCTGAGCAGGTCCACGATGCCCGCCTCCGAGCTCGCGCGCTTCAACGCCACTCGCAAGATTGACAGGCAAGGAGAAGTAACTTCACTTCATATGGTACCACACATTACACACATCACTTCTGTGTATCGTGCTCCAGTAGCAAATATTTTCAAATGGAGTGGTACTATCGTAGTTGTATGGTGTAGCAAAGCAGTGCTTGGGAAAAGGATCGCTGGTGATGATGCCGGCCCCCCTCGTGCAGCC
The DNA here is from genome assembly GCA_032358315.1 of Ophiocytium majus. NCBI lineage: Eukaryota > Xanthophyceae > Mischococcales > Ophiocytiaceae > Ophiocytium > Ophiocytium majus. Next base: position 4,602 of record JAULBY010032094.1, read on the forward strand.
GATGCAGGCGCGGTGGCGGTGTCATTGCACATGCTTCGAAGTACTTCGAAGTACACGTTGGCCGTGTGCGTAACAGGCAACAGGCTCCGCCCATGCTTTGCGCGCAACAGGGCCTCCACGCTAGCCTCCCACCCCCTCCTCCATGCTCTGTCTACAGCAGCTGCTCCCTCTGGTACAGTGCCCAGCACAGCGCAGAGGCCAGTCAGACCAGCATCCCACCCATGCCATTGCCATGCACGCCGCGCGCCCCCAACTGTTCCTCAGTTACAAGAGCGATACGCCTGTCAGCATCCTGGACCCGGCGGAGACGGGCGGCGAGGTGCTGGTGCGGTGGATGTCGGTGCCTCTGCACTTTGAAGGGCCGCCATCAGAGCTTGTCACAGGCGTGGCTGACGGTGAGTAGGGTTGCACAGAAACATTGGGTCGCACAAAAGCATGCATTGGCATATGATACATGTCGTACACGGTATACACGCCATAGGGAAAAAAAATACGCAAGGACGTTCTTTGATTATTACAAGATACTTTTAGTTTAGAAGTGCTTTGAAGTACCAGTACCAAATAATGTACCAATTCGTCCACACATTACGTATGTGGGGGGTATTCGGTGCTCCTGCACTGTTTGCACCTTATTGCAATGAGTAATTTTGTTGTCAGAAAGATGTGCCAACCTACGGACTTGTGCCTCCCTGACAGTGAATGCTGCCCTTCACACACAGCTTACTGTTGCCACTTCGAAGAGACACTAGCAGGTAGGGTTTCCGTCAACTATGCTCCCAGCCCGCGGACGCATGGCGAAGTGTTGTTGCTCTATTGGGGTGCGTGCCTGCTGCAGCCGCTGCTTGTGGCGGTGTTGCCCCTGCCTGGCAGCTTTGCTGCTCAAACGTGAGTGTCCAGTGTGTCCCCCACTTTTCGGACTGCTTGGCTTGCGAAAGTAAAGGGGCCCAGTCCTCTGAAAAAACCTGCAGGGTTGCCAAGCCCAGGTACCACCGTGGCTGGAGCAAAATGGGGGTGGGATGGCCTGTGGGCTGATTTATTGCATGGTGCCGACAGGCAGCATGCGTCTTCACAGTTGAGCTTATTGTGCTGCCTGCTTGTCTGCTGCTGGACTTCGCGCAGGGGCTATCATCGCGGGCGACATTGTCAATGTAAGCGCATGGAACATGGTTTAAGTGTGTGCCGCAGTGCGTTCAGTGCTTCGCATACTCCGCACGGGCATGGCATGGCTGTGCATGCCACCAAGCCCATTGATATAACCATACCATGCAGCTTTAGCCCAAACCACACATTTCAATTGACTTCAAGCGCATGTCCTCAAAAATTTGACCTCCCGTCTCCCGACTGCTGCACCTGGCACCGCGCCCACCCTTGACGCGTACAAGCACGACTCGCTGCTCAGCACACCATGCCCCCCTATTAGGCTACTCATACTACTACTACCCGCCGGGGGCTGCTGCTGGGTGTTACTTCATGCTGCGCTGAGCAGGGGAAGACCCACATTGTCGAGCAAGCAAATACCATGGTGGGCGGGGGCTACTCGGCGGTGTACCACTACACTGCCTCTCAGGAGTACCAGCTGGACACCGCGGTGATGAGCAAGGACGACGGCAGCTACGATGTCGATGTTGTCATGCCGGAGACCGCCTGGTAAGTGTGTGGGTGGTGTATGAAAGAAACCAAAGGGCGTTTCGCATTTGCTCAGCAGTTGTTGTGAGCACGGGGGCAGTAGCTGGCAGCAGCTCAGAGCGAGTGAGCTGCTGCTAGCGCACACAGGCTGCGCCAGCAAAAGAGAGCGAAAACGGTTGCCATGTCAAAGACTGCTGTGGCCGGGGTGTGCGTGCGGCTGATGGCGAAAGCAACCTGAGAGTTGCTCAGCCCAGGTACTGCTGTGGCTGTGGCGCTGTGCAGCCTGTTCACTCATACCTTGCTCAAGTTCGGACATGCTACTGGCGTGTGCGCTCGGCTGCCAGCACTCCCAGTAAATGGCGGCCGTGTGTGTATTTTTCGCTCTCTGAGAAGGACGACGGCAGCTACGATGTCGATGTCGGCATGCCTGAGACCGCCTGGTAAGCGCGTGGGTGGTGTGAAAGAAGTTTGGAGGGTTGCCATGTCCAAGTACTGCTGTGGCTGGGGTACGTGTGGCTGATGACACAAGAAACCTAAGAGTTGCTTAGCCCAGGTAGTGCTGTGGCTTTGGTGCTGGTTAGCAGCGGGCGGTTGGTGTATGAAAGAGACCTACAATCAGCCCCACGCACCAGCACTCTCCCCCACTTGGGTCAGTAAGGGAGGGGAGGGTGGGTTCTCGCTAACCCAACGTGGTCACGCGTACTGCTGCATCCTTACTGGCTGGCGCAAGGGATGCTGGTGCTGCTGCAGGTCTGGTGTCTATCTGCGCAAAAACTGCTCAGCCTATTGGCTGATACCTTGCTCTCAAGTTCGAACATGCTAGTGGCGTATGCACTTCACTGCCAGCCACTCACGAGTAAATGGCGGCGCTTGTGTGCATTTCTTGCTCTCTTGCGGCGGCTGTCACAGGCTTGACAAGCTGCGCGTGAGCGAGGAGTGGCGCTCTGACGACCACTTCACCGTCACAGCAACGGCAAGTGTTTGGCACAGCCAAGCACCAAAAATACTTTGAAGTACGGTACATGGTTTCTCTGATACTCGTAGTATGTTTTGGTGAAACAATGGGCATCAGCACTGCTTCTAGTGCATGATGTTGGGCTTTTCACAGCAATTTGCAGTCGCAACAAGTGGCAAGCATTTGGTGTGGACTAGCAATGGATGCACATACATAGCCTGTCTCTCACATTCTCTCTGGTAATACTATCGCTGCTACTGCAGCTAATTAAGCTCTGGTGCCGCACATGGTGGAGTAGCTGTAAATACGGTTTTGAGGGGGTGCCTCGCGCCCGGCCAGCTCCTGCACAAGCGTCAAAGCACAGCGATGCCCCACTTGCTGTGTAGCAGGAACGCCACTGCTTGCACTGGTGGTGCGGACTAGCAGGCAGCCAGCGAGGCAGAAACACCAATATCGTGGGTATAGAGTGGCACAGCAAAACCAAACACACACACGCATGTGTGTGTGTGTGTGTGTGTGTGTGTGTGTGACCAGAGCAGAGGTGCTCACAGTCATGGAGCAGTGCGGAGAACTGCCCCGGACAATGGTGAGGAAGAGGTCGGCAGCAAAGGCTGAGTAGGGGACGTGCAATGCGAACGTGGTTGGTGCTCCGAGGGTAGCACAGCGGCACCACAGGCGTTGGCGGCTGTCAACAGGTTTGCGGCGGTAGTGGGAGTGCCGGGGCATCGGGGTCATTGGGTAGTGTTGGACATCGCCGTATTGGAGCCAAAATATCAGCAGATGGCCATCCGCATGTGGTGCGGTGGCACCGCGGGTATGCCTGCGTGATGTCTTTCTGGACACGCTGCACACTCATGAGGTGCACGTTGAATACATGCGTGGCGACGCCAGAGGTAGCATGCACGTATAGGTGCAGGGACTGTCAGGTGATTGATCAGGTGGGCAAATCGCCCCACGGGCTACAGCTTGGCATTCTGCCCCAGCCACGGCTGTGTCTGGGCTCAGTAACCTTTTAGATTTCTTTCACATGGGCGGACCAGCAGTGGTATATGCTGGACATCACTGTATTGCAGTGCTGGACGGGGTGTACAGTGCATGTGTACAATTTTGGCCACCTGCATGTGATGCGGTTGCACCGTGGCTATGCCTACGTGATGGCTTTTGAAACATGCTGCGCATCCATGAGGTGCAATGCAACTGGACGAGTGGCAGCACCAGCTTGCAGCTACTGCCATGCTGCCCTGTACCGGCGGCTTCGCTGTTCCTGTATGCATGCGCACATCGTCTAGGAAGAATGAGCATGGAGTCTCTCCACCAGTAGCGGCCGCACCACCAGGCTGCAACAGAAACCTAAAAGGTTACCAAGCCCAGAGACTGCCGCAGCTGGTGTGGAACGCCAGGCCAAAGCCCGTGGAGTGATTTATACACCTAGTCAGAACCAAGTAGCCCCCCCCCTGCACGCACCGGTCAGTACCCTTACGAGGTCAGGATGCTGCAGAATACTTCGCAGTACATAACAAGCCAAGCTGATCCGTGGCATACCGCCTGCCATGTGCGCTGTCATATGATAATACTTCTAGTTGAAGAATATACTTTGTCAAGTACACTTCACAAGTACTAATGGTAATACTTCTGAAGTGTACAATAACAACACTAAATGGTTATAACAACCGCATCCTCAGCCTATGCCGCCTACGTCTCCGCCCAAGAAAACACATGTGCACACTTATTGAACGAAGTACTTGCAAGGTTGCACACACACGACTGGCTGACCTCTGCAAAGCCCCTGCCGCATGTGCGTGCCTCCCCAAAAAAATGCGCTGCCTCTGCGTTCCGCAGCTGCACTTCGGCGACTATGGCGGCCTGTATGTGGTGTCAGCGCGCTGCGTCAACAAAAACATCATCTACATGGACTATGGAGCCGAGGTGAGAAAACCAAAACTCCAAATATTTGTCATATTTTATCCGTATTTTGTCACATTTTCTTGGTGGGAGGCCAACAGAGGTCACGGGGCCTGCCACCCAAAAGGCTCTGTACACGCCATGGTTGCAAGACTCCGTTTGTGGCCGCATCTTATTGTTGAAAAGGCGCGACATCATTCACTCTCCATTGTTGTATTAGTCACGCAAGAGCACGAAGTACGACTGATGCGCGCCACACGCGCACACCATAGCAGCATCCATTTTTTTTGTGAAAACCTGCACACTTCATACTGAGAAGTACTACTAGTAGTATACTTCAGAAGAATCACAGTAGTGTACCGGTACTTCTGAAGTTTTTGGCAGCGCGCACGGCTGAATTTGGCACCAAGCACCGCTGCCTTCGGCAGCATTGCACAAGTAGGCCACGTTGGCAATTGCGCTCTGCAGCACCCCTAGCCCTCAAGGGTACTGATCGGCGCGTGTGGGTGGGTGCGGCGGCTATCTGGTGTTGCCCGGGTGAATAAAACACCCCACGGGCTTTGGCATGGCAATTTGTCCCAGCCTTGGCAGTATCTGGGCTTAGCGATGTAGTTGGTTCGCTGACTGTGTACGGCGCATGGTACGAGGAATATCACCTTCAATTATACCCCAAATACTTCACAAGTGCTTTTTTTGCTACCCTACAGCGTCTGTGAAGCTGTTGTGCACAGTTGTGGGAGAGAAGGTGGTGTTTGTGGGCAGTATATTTTTTGTGTGTGCGTGCTGTGTAAGCCGTTCCAGCTTTTTCTTCGGGGTCTCGAATCAGGCGGACACACACGGTGTGCCTGTAGACAGGGGGCTACTTGGTGTTGACTTGGGTGGGTAAATCGGCCTGCCATGTCACCTCTGCCATGGCAGTATCATAGAGACATGAGGCATGTGTGCACCAGCTATACTACGAGATCTATGGGGGGATTGGCTCCGCAGCCTGCCCTGCGGCAGCCGGCGGGCTAGCGCCCGGCGTGAAAATTGAAGTTAAAGTTGAAGTTGGAGTTGAAGTTCTGGCGTTGCCGCTGCGCCTGTGACAGGTGGAGGGCGACTGGAACCAGGAGCCGCTGGGCGAGTGTGGCGTCTACCTCGTCCAGGGGCTCAAGTGGGACAGGGTGGCACCCACCCTGCGCGCCAGCACCGTGTGGCAGGTACGGTGCCAGTGCGTCCACCACACGGTGCCGTGTGGAAAAGTGCATGGGTTCACCGCATGTGCTCAGTTTTTGCTCAGGTTTTGCTCAGTGCGTGCGTCCATCACATGGTGCCGTGTGGACAAGTGCATGTGAAAGAAACCAAAAAGGTAACGGAGCCCAGGTACTCCCGTGGCTGGGGCAGAAAGCCAGGCCGAAGCCTGTGTGGTGATCTATCCACTTGGTGTGCACTGCATGTGCTCAGTTTTTGCTCTCTGTGGCAAGGGCAGGGGGAGCGCGAGTCACACAGGCACGGGAGCATCAAGTCGATGTACCATATTTCGAAGTGCCATATTACAAAAGTGTCAGTACTATTACATATTTGAAGTATTTACAATGGTTGTGCTGCTCTGCGGGGCTGTTGGCTGCTACTAGTAGAGCTCTCAAGTGTTCTCACACTGTCTCTGCTGCCACCGCTACTGCCGCCGCTGCTGCTGGCGTGTGTGGCGTGCGCCGCAGAGGGTCTTCATTATTGTGTGCTCGTTGAAGGTGGTGGCGCTGGCAGGTGAGCCCCCCCCCCATAAGCACGTTATGTGACACACTCTACATTTACACATCTTGTTCACTGACTGGGCGACGTCTGTGTGAAATGTACGGTAGAGCACCAGCACACCGTTACGCACGTGTAGCAATGTGCCATTTTGGTCACGTTTGCTGCATCTAATACCCGCCCTGCTGCACCAGTACCCCGTCAAGTACAGCAAGTCACGACACCCAGCCCTCTCACAACGCGCAACTGCTCGGCTACCAGCTCAGGCGGCGGCATAGGCTGCCCTGTCCCGGCTCTGCTTGGGTACCTGCGCCATACTGAGATAGGCTTGACTGCACTATGTCTGCAGGGTGCGGCAGCTGGCGATGCAACTCCGGCGACACACCCGCACCCTGTAGTTGCCGCCCTGAGACCTCACACTCACGGTGGTACCTTCTCCCGTTGGCAAGCACAGCAGCTACGGCAGCACTGGCGTTGGACTTTGACGCACGTGACTCTGTGTCATTGGACTACCAGTAGGATGCATGCACACGACAGAACACACTGCACCACTTGCTATGCTGGGCATAGCGCGCTCATTGGGGGCACCCCTGGTGCTACAACCCTACTCACTGGCTGTTTCCAATGGCGCGCACTTTACCCTGCCAGTGTATGCCTGTGCCACTAGCACTGGCACGTCCTACCCCTAACCTGAATATGCACGTACAGTGCACTCACGATTTAGTGCGGGGTAGTGTCACCCCCCCCTAGCACCACGCACTCACGCAAGACCCGCACTAAATCAAATAGGGCATTGTATTGTCCATACAAAATCATGTGTTTGTGACAGGTCTCTCGACCCCGCACTTAACCGCAAACCACACTGCATCAAAGCGAAACTAAATCGCGAGAGCACTGTACATGTGAAAGAAACCAAAAAGGTGACTGAGATGTTTTTTTCTGGCGCCCCCCCTCTGGTCCCAGTGCTGTAAGCACACTGTAGGCGGGTAGCTCCCCCTCAGCATAGCCGCCCCAGCGTGCCGCTTTCGCTGGCCCAGCCTGCGCGTGCCAGCAGCAGCTCACTCGCTGCCGCCGAAAAAAGAGCCGCTGCCCGCTGCTGCCCCCTACGTGCTCACAAAAACTGCTGCGCAAATGCGAAACGCCTTTTTTTTCCTGGCGCCACCCGCGCAGGCGTGAGCTACCAGGCGTACAGGCCCCTGTCGCGCCTGGTGGGGCGCGGCTGGCGCAGGGGCACCGTCCCCCTGGAGGACGTGTCCGAAACTGAAGAGCAGTAGCGCACCTGCTGCTGAGCACACCTGCTGAGCAGCTGAACCTGCTCAGCAGCACGCGCCGCCTGTGGTGCTGAGGCGGCTGCAGCCAGCGCCACTGTTAAGCGGAGGGGGGCAGGTGGTGTCTGCTGCAGCTTCGCAGCAGCCGCGGCAGCGCGGGCAGCCCTGTGCTCAGGACTGCAGTGGCAGGTGAAGGATGTATGCAGGGGGGGGGTGGCAAGGCGCTGTTGCTGGTGTATGGCTGTGCTGCACACAGCATAACAGTCAGGGTGCAGTCGGCAATCGTACTCCTGCGCTTGTGCCGAGCACAGTTGCTACACCCAACGAGAGGCGAGCGGGGCGTCAGAGCGGGCAGGCCGGCCCGCCATAGGATATACCACCGTCTGGAGTCCTTACCTCACACCCACACGCCGGAAGTGCGCGCTCGTTTTCGCACGGCGTTTCAAAACTTCAAGTTTGTGTATTGAACCAGCATGTTTACAGCAGTTTTGTGGCAGCCCTGGCTGCGATTGCAGTACACTGTATGGGGGGTCAAGCGACAGGACTGGTCCTGGGCTTTCAACCCGAGAACTGGGGAAGGGGGGCAGCGGTGCACATGCAAGTGCGGTGCTACAGACTTGCGCACGAGAACTTTAAGTTGTTTGACAATTGTGGCCGCCACCGCTGTACAGCGCACAACGCGGCATGAGACATGGCGTGTGGCACTTCATGCCCGCCAGGCAGTCTTTTGCAATGTGCTTCACACACACGCCAGCTGCTGCGGTGGCGCAGCAAAAATTGAATGGCACGCTTTGTCCTTGGCTGACCCGCACGTGCCCTTGGCCCCGGCTGTTTCATTTCCCAAAACCGTTCATGCTGGCATTGTGCGCCCTCTCTGCCACACGCTGCAGATGGCTTCCTAGTGACTGCTGCCCGCCAGGCGCCATGGCACATGCGTTCAGTGGTGCTTGTACTCGCGCAGAGGTGTGGGTCATGAATGTGGTATTTGCCACATGAGCGTGAGAGCCTCTAGTCATCCGACCAGCGCTTAACAGTGCTGTCCCAAGCTATCTAGACCGAAAAAGAACTGTGAAAACTTGTGCAGTTGCGTGCATCGAACACTGGCACTGTGCCGTGCCCAGACCATGTCAGGACGTGCGAGCTGGCAACCCATCCCCCCTACTGCTGACGCCTCTAGGCAACGCCAGGCCATGGCACCGCTGTCTGTGCGAGCAGCAGCGGCGTGGCGCGCACGCCGCACCATGATGTTGAGCTCAACTGTAACGTCACCTCTTCCAGCCGCAGCACCTTTCTCTCGCCTGTGGTGGCCCCGCCATGCCAAAAATTACGTGACGCTGTGAAGCTATGCCGGCAGCGTGTTGGTAGGCCAGTAGGTGCGGTCGTCACCGTGTGTGCATTGTGTCGCGCTGTAGGCTGTGGGAGGGCTGCTCTCCCGTCTGACCCGCCTTCACCAAAGTGACCGATGAAAGACCGCCCGCTAGTCGATGTATCTGCCCTGCAGGCTTGCAGCTCATGAAGCTTCGTGCTCGCCACCATTGAGGGCCCGAGGGGCCCACAGGTCTGCTTGGCCAGCTTGGTTTGGTTTTGGTGAACACAACACGCGAACGTGAAACCGCCGGCAGTTTCTGAAACCCCCACTTGTGTGAACCACCGAGAGAGCCTTGAAGACACTTGGTGCGCGGGAGCACGCAGGCACTGCGAAAGGTGTGGGTGGCACGGAGGCAGCTGCAGCAGCCAGCACACGCACGCCACGCTCCTCACACTGTCTCCCGGCTGTACCGAGCAGGCTGCAGCAGCGGCGGCGGCACACCATGGACTTCGGCTTCCTGAGAGGGGGCACTGCCCCCGGCCCCCGTCGGAAGGAAGCAGCAGCGGCAGCAGCAGAGGCCAACATGACGCGCAGGAGCGTCTATAGCAGGGGCAGCGGCGTTAAGGTGCACAGGGCCTTCGGGATGGTGGCGGAGGGGGAGGGGGCAGCGGTGGCGGCTGGGACGGGCGGAGGCAGCAGCAAGCCCGGAAGCAGGAGGGAGGGCAGGGTGCGGAAGCGAGATGACGGAGCTTGCAGGGCGAGAAGAGTGGGTGGCACAGCGGGAAGCAGCGGAGGCGCCTCCGCTGCTGTGGTGGCACCAGCCCCCGCCAGACTCATGCATTCCCGCAGCGCGGTGGCTTTCGGCACCACGACCTCCAGGTACCAACGCAGCAGCGGGTACCGACACCAGAGGCAGCTGGATGTCCACAAGAGAAGAGGCGGGGGGCAAGGGGGCGGGGTGCTCATGGGGTGCTCGAGCGCTATGGGCGGCAGCTTCAAAATGGCGAACTACGGCTTGGATGGGCGGGGTGGTGGTGGCGACAGCAGCAGCAGCGAGGGTACGGAGGAGTACTACTCGGATGACTGCTGCTCGCTGCTGACGCAGGAGCACAGGGAGGCCCAGCAGGCACGGCGCATGAAGAGCTGGGCGTACCAGCAGCAGCAGCAGCAGCAGCAGCAGCAGCAGCAGGAGGAGGTGCAGGCACAGCAGCAGCAGCAGCAGCAGCAGCAGCAGGTGCAGGCGCAGCAGCGGGAGGAGCAGCAGAGGAACAGGCAGCAGCAGCTGTTGCAGCAGGCGCAGACGCAGCAGCAGCAGGCCCTGCTGCAGGCCCGGCAGCAGGCGTCGCAGCAGCAGCAGCGGAGGCCGCCACAGCAGCAGCCCCAGGAGCGGCAGCACTGCGCACCAACCGCGGCAGCACCTGTAACCCCTGCCACACAGCAGCAGCATCCTGCAGCTGCTGCGCTGCCATCACAGCGAGAGCACGCGCCACAGCAGCGGCGCGACGCCCGCCGTGCCACCACAGGCACAGCTGCTGCTGAGCAGCAGCGACAGCAGCCGCAGCAAGCATGCACCGGCAGCAGGGCAGCAGGTGCGGCAGCATCCCGTGGCCCCAGCCATGGCCAGAAGCTGCAGACCAGCGGCAAAGGCGGCGGTGCCAGCGCCGGCGCCACTCGCTCCCTGCGGCACGACGGCTCCCCAGACGCCACAGCCGCCGCATCGCACACGCCAACCTTGGCCCACTGCCTGGCCGACCGCCCCACCACCGCCGCCGCGGCCACTACACCGCCCGCCAACACCGCCGCCACTGCCACCACTTTTGCCGCCGAGCAGCACTTGTTGGCCGCATTCCCGCAGGAGCCCGAGGCCCCCCCCGCCCCCGCGCGCGCCACCGCCGCCGCCGCCGCCGCCAGTGGCGCCGCGACGTCCCCCGCCCTGTCCCCCACGCGCCTGTCAAGAAACGGTCTGGATCTCCAGGCGCTCGATGTGGAGCGCAGTACCATGGACAGGACGGCGCGCCTCGGGCGGGTGGCAAGCGCGCGCGCGCTGCGCGTC
>JAULBY010032105.1:0-15442 GCA_032358315.1 Ophiocytium majus
CAGGTCTTGCCCACGAAGCGTTCTACTGGGTTCTCTTTGGAGATTGGACGATCATATATCTTGGTTGCAAAGAGTGAATAAACATCTTCTCCCCTGCGAAACTGCTCGACAACATCATCTTGGCCTGCCAACCAGACGAGGACACGCGCCTCGATTTGAGACGAGTCGCAGTTGATAACGATGTGGTCATCGGGCGCAACCACCGCGTTCTTGAGAGCCTTTTTCTTTTTGTCTCGGCTAGGAAGGTTTTGGAAGTTGACCTTGTCTGAGCCTGCCCAACGTCCTGTATGCGCTCCGTAGTATTTAAGGGGAATAGGGAGCCTGCCTTTGTTTCGCTTTCCGACATCAATAAACCGTTCAATACGGGATTCTTCGATAGTTGACTTCGTACCCAATCGTACTGCGCAGAGTTGTTGGATGAAGGGGTCTTCATGCTCTGTGAGAGATAAAAATCCCTCATCGTTTTTAGCAAGTGCATAAGTTTGTTTTCCTGTGGTTTTACTTTCTTTCATCGGAGCCTCAACCCCGCGCTCGACTAACAATTCAGCGAACTGTTTATTACTGGCTAGCTTTTTCCGCACCGCCTCTGCGGTTTCACAATTAAGTTTCTCCATCAAGCCCTCAAGCAACAACTGCTTCTCTTCTTTGAGTTCGTCATAGCGCTCTTGCAGTAGCGCATCATCCACAAAGAACACTGGGTGCGTGAACATCCGCAAGGTCATGTCGATCAGCGCTAGCTCATCATCGGGAAATGTTTTGTGCAGTATCTTGAACAGTTTGAGGGTGAGGTCAACGTCGTTCTTGCAATACTCTCCGTATCGCGCAAGCTCTTCTTTGTTGAAGTCAAGCCGAGCCTTGCCTTCAGCGGCAATCACTTCCTCGCCCTTGACACCGATCTCGTAGCGGTCAGCCAACGCCTTGAGCGAGCCGCCTGCCTCAACGCCATGAATCGCTCTCGCCATGCACAATGTGTCGAGCATGAACGCGGGCGTGATGCCGTAGTGCCAGCTAAGAATAGCTCCATCGAATAGGGTGTTGTGGCACAGAAGCGGCTTGCTGCCCCAGTCTAGCGACGTTAGATATTCTTTTATCTTATCCCTACCGCCTGATACCCAGACAGTTGGTTCATCGTCTACCTTCACGCCCACACCAATAACTTCAAAACGCTTGTCGCGTATGTATTCCTCAGTGGTCTGATGCTTGAAGCCTAGCTTGATCTTGCTATCGTAGTAGGTCTCAAAGTCAATCGTTATCAGGTGCATTTGGGTTCTCTAAAAGTTTCTTGTAATACGATGCAGGGAATGGCGCTTTCTTCTCTAAGAGTGTGCGCAACCACTCCGCACCGCCAAGTTGGTTGAGTATCAACCACTGCTTGTCAGACAGTCTGATCTGCCTTCCGATGAGAGGCGCAGGGGGTTTAGGTCTTGGCATGAGGCTTACCCTTTGCTATGTAGGCGTCATACTGTTTATCCATCTCATTTCTAAGAAGCTGATTGGCTTGCATCACCATGCTCTGTGGGGCAACTATTTTGCTTGGCTTAACCATGTAATCATCTGCTCTCCCAAGTTGATCATCGTGACCTTGTGCTAACACGCGCATGACCTCGCCACTGAAATGATCACGCTTGGCTTCGTTGTGCGCATTCTGCAACGCTGTGCGCTCTTCTTCAGTAAGAATATCCCATCCAATACCCATCACTCTAGACCACTTTGAGTACCCTCCCTCAACAAACTCTTCGGGGTTGGTCTTCATTCTTTCCAATAAGATTTCTACTCCAGTCAGCATGACTTTATCTCCTTAATAACTGGTTTCAAAATAGCGTCCCACTGGGTCATGGGAGGCTATCTAACAAAAGGTACAGATACAAAAAAAGGCATGGCGAACCATGCCTTCAAGGTTTACTTCAGTGAGTTGATTTCACGGGTCAGATACCACTGCGCCTTGCGCAAGTCTTCCAACTTGTTATTCTTGTAGTCTGCTCTAGTAATGTATTTCACGACATTACCCAAGTTATACCCAAGACGCTTCGCCTCAATAAAGTCGATTGTCTCAATGCCACCTGCGGTGTAGTGTGCAGGGTTATTCACTGGGTCAGGTGCATTGCCTACAACTTCGCCATGCTCTCTAGCGTAGTCTTCGATTGGCACTCCCATCTTCTGAGCCATCACCGCCTGTGTGCCTGTTAAGCGATAGATAAGCTTACTCGTTTTCTCGGGAGTCTTATCTTGAATGTCATGTGCAAGTTGGATACCCTTTTGCCATGCTTCCTCTCGCGCTTTTCCAATAGCACCGCTAGCTTGCATGGGGGCTTTTGTTGTTCGCTTAATAATATTCCTAGCCTTGGACATCAGAACATAGGTGTAAGACTTGGCAGTGCCTAGCTTCTCCATAACTTCATCAGTCTTGATCTTAGGGTTAGCTTGCAACATCTTATACACTTGCTGAACCTTGTTCATTTTCTTAGCTTTCATTTGCCTTCTCCTTTTTGGTTTGGCGTTTAATTGATACGATTCCAACACTGTGTTGGTCTCGTGCTTCCTGCATAGCATCTGCGATCTCGTATGCTGACTCAGCTAGTAGACTCGTTACTGTTCCCCCTCTCATTAGTAAGCCCACCAACGCAAAGCCAGCGTGTAGGTCACGCAGATTGCTACGATCTTCTTCATTCATAACTGTTCCAATAGACGCGTTAGCGCATCAATGTTTGTCTCATCAATGACAAGGGTGAACCCACCCTGCCCACGAATGGCTGACATATGTTTCTCTTGTAGGGCAGTAGGCTTGTTGCCATTTGCTTTCGCTTCCACCCCGATAAACCTCCCTCTGTAACAAATCACAAAGTCAGGGACACCTGCCGCCCCATACCCAGTACCTATGGGCATAGTGAAGTAGGCTCCCTTTGCGTGAAGAATATCTTTGATCTTCTTCTTAACTGCACCCTCAGGCGTCATCTTGCATCCCACCTTTCAGTGACTCTAAAGTTAATCGATCTACAACTAGGCAGTAGTAGGTCTCGCTTGCCCTCCACCCAACTTCGTCAAGCTCGGGGGCGTGTGTGTTTGTGTAGAGTGTCAGTCTAAGTATTTTTGAATCAGGCAAGAATTTTTCTCCATTAGCATTAATCATTGCAAACTTAGACTTCAACACATCAGGCAGAGTGTCATCGTTGTATATGCGATGAAACCCATCAGCCACATACACGATGTACTCGTCGTTCACCTTACGCACAGGGACACGAATCAAATCCCAATTCTTGGGGTGAACCACAGGACTCATTTCCCCAATCAAGTGGGGCATGGGGTAGCCATCCATGCTTGCTCGTAGTTCGTAGGCGAACCACTGTAAAAGAACACCGCATCAAGCCCCTCGTCATACTTGTCCATGAGTGGGAAATTCAGATTACCAATCCTGCGCATTTCTTTGTTCTCATATGAGACTTTCATCATTGTCATCAATGGGACTAGCTCGGGGTACTCCTCAATCGTTCTGACTCGTTTGAAGTCTTCAATGATCTCGTACTCCATCTTGCTTGTATCGCTATGTAATATAGTCATCTTGAGCTTGCCTATGAGTAAGTGGTGATAGTCATCAATGCCAATGAGATAGAAAGGATTCTTAAAGAACCGCTTGGATTCTTCCCTCTTTATATCTCGTATCTTATCAGCTTCTTTGTAAATGTCAAGTGTATTTTTACATTTATTTAGGTCTAGAGTAACAGGAATTCCATCGGTACTTTCCCCTAGTAAGGTAGCCAACATCGCATGAATTTCATCAGGCGTAAAGTTGTTCTGCTTATCACTATTACCCATCGCTTTGCGTAGAGAGTGAGCGCCATTCCTCACCATCTTGATTTTGCTATCCATGATGTCTTTCTTACTGCGCACAGCGGCCTGGCGCTTTAGTACTGCCATGAGTGAAGAAAGTTTTGTACTACGGATAGTCTCTCTATCAGATTGATCTTGTCCACGAGACTTAGCGTAGAAAGGTGAGCGATAACAATACTCTAACTGATCGTTCTTAATACCACCTACCTTCGTAGTCCATACCTTACACACTGCCAGACCATTGGCGTAGCACATCATGTAAGAATCTTTATCTGTTTGTGGGTAGCCCACATTCATTACTTTGCCCATGACTTTCAATCCATACTTGAATTGCAACTCACGCACCAGTGGGAGTACATCTGAGGCAAGCAACTCATTCAACTCGTCCTCTGTTCCAAACCCATCAAGATAATATCTACTCATCATTTCTCTCTCCTTAAAAAGTTACTGTTCGTGATGCTTTGATCGAGTACCCCAACGCCTCGATCTTCTTTATCACTTGTACTGTTAGAGTCTTAGTCCCTGCTATATCTGCAAACAGTTGCGCTTGCTCACATATGGGGTAGTATTTTGTTACCCCATACACATCCTTCACCTCCACTTCAATAACATTAGTCATACTGCTCTACCTCCACTCCATCAACCATGACTGTGTATCCCCACTCGCTAGGCGGGAACATCTCTCCATCAACATACTCAACTTTCTTGAACACCTCATCGTTCTGTTTGTATATCTCCTTGTTAAGTCTGCGCTTGAGATTCAAGAACATCGTGTGTGGTGTGTCCTCGTATGAGCTATACCTAGAGTACGATGTGTCAAGAAACCTCGTTACGTTCCAACGCATACTGCCGACATCCCACGCATAGATATAGAGCATTGCCGCATCAAGCGGTGCGGTATCGACAAGCTTGTCAGCCTTACTTGTAAAGATCTCCCAGTTCTGATGCCTTCGTACCTCGGGCTTATCCGTGTGTTCGTTCAGCACATCAACCATGGTCTTGACAAACACGTCGTAGTCCATCGCCTTGGTCATCACCTCTGTTATGGCATAGAAGTCTGCGTAGCCAGCCAGTAAGTCTTTGCCTACCTTGCGATCGACCTTCCTGCCAATGACTGTGATTGGTTTGGTTGGTTGCATAGTTTCACAGTCGACACGCATGCCTTTATAGATTGGTAACGCGCCTCGTGTTTTGTCATTCCTGAGTTTCCCTCCCTGCGCCCCCCTCCATATCATCCCACCCCTGCGTGAGTCAGTAGATAACTCACCATGCCCATAGGTAGACAAGATGCCTCGGTCACCCTGTCCGTATTTCTCAGCAGTGAACTCAAACGTGTTGTCAGGACGCACAACGCCAAGTATGTTCGGTGTCACCACATACTTGTAGTAACTCCAAGTACCATCAGATTCTTGATACGAATGCAGTCGTGGCATACCTTGCTTCGCCAACTCGTCATGCTCTTGCTTCGTCAAAGTTTCAGACCTCCAATTCATACCATGCACGATGTCGAACACGCGTTGTCCCTCCTCGTCTCGCACGAGAAAGTATTTGTTGTTCTGTTTGCGACTACCAATAGGAAATCTATTTACAGACCCACGATAGGGTGGGACGCTATTTGAGATGCTATTGAGCCTCGTGTAGTTCAGTCCTTGCATTTGTTTTCTCCTTTATTAAACTCATCGATAAGATTTAAAACTAATCGCCAACCTTCTTGGTTAGCATCGTCCTTTAGCATTTCTGATAATGCTATTAAGTGCGCCCACTCGCCATGAATCCTAATCAGACCTCGTGCAATCGTCTCCTGTATTTTCCGAAAGTTCTCCTGATCGTTTAGAGATATTTCCTTCCATTCTTCCTCCATTCTGAGCCTCCAGTTTGTCCAGTTCAGTTAAGACTTGTCGCCACATATCGGGTTGTAATTCCCCGATCGTGGTGATTCTCTCTAGCGCATACAAGTGCGCGGTGTTTGGTAGATTGGCTAAGAGACTTCTTGCTATCTCATCAACGTAGCGGTATTTCAATTTGTCCTCCCCTCTTACTTCTGCTAGTGCGTATGCGCCTGCGGTAAAGTTCAGCCACAGTTCATTCATCTCCGAACATAACCTTCTTGCCGACAGGCGGTTCAAAGTCACGGCGCTGCGTAACCATCCACAGAGTTGGGTCAGTAATCTTCCAGTTGATGTCGTTCTCTACGTAACCATCGGTAAACACAATACAGCACTCGGCTTTGAGCTTGTTCTTAACTACATACTCACTGACGCATGAGACCTTAGTTCCGCCACCGCCCAATGGTTTGAGCAACTTGGCAATGTCGTTGTAGTTGTCCCGAAAGACTTGTTCGCCATGAACCTCGGTATCCCACCAAAGAACACGCACCGCTTCGGGCTGACAGACCTCGCAAATTGAAACCAGTTCGGTAGCGAACTCGGTTATCTCTGCACTGCCTATCGAGCCTGATGTATCGATGGCTACGATGATCTCGCCAATGCTCTCGTTGATCACGCTTGGCAAGTAGATGTCATTAGCCATGTGACGCTTGTTCATGCGACGCCATGTGAACTCATCGTTACCCTTGGTTGACGCAGATACAAACTCACGCAACGCATCACGCCAATCAATCTTGGGTTCCAACAACTCAGAGATAACTCTAGGAATCTTTGCACCCATGCGACCTGCAAGCATCCCGCCCTCACGCAACGCTTTGTCGATGCCATCCATTACCTCCTTGGCTTCCTCGGGTGACAACTCACGACCAATGAAGTCATGCTCGTCTGACTGAGAGATGTCATAGGTCTTGCCGTTGACCGTGATCGTATCTCCATCGCCAAAGACTTCGTTACCATCATCGTCGTTAGATTGTTTCCCACCCGATGGTGGGGGATTACCTTGACCTTGACCATTACCACCACCGCCCTTGCAATGCTTCTTGAGATAGTTGTATACCTCACGCATCGACCAGTCGTGAAACATTGGGTCATAGACAGAGCCTTCGGTTGGCAACGCTACGAGTTGCTCACTTGTGCCTGCGACAGTCCCATCGATACTGACGATGATGTCGTTCACAACAAAGTCAGCCGCGATGTTGGCTAGCTTATGATTCTCTCTGAACATGGCAGAGCCAAACACAACGTGCTTCAAGGCAACGTGAAGATTCTCATGGAGGATAAGCCCACGCACATTGGGTTCACCTGCGAGACTCTCCAAGAACTTACGACCATACCTCTTGTTCACACCATCGGTGTAGGCAGTAGGTACATTCTCCTCGACTGAGGATGTTCCCATCAACATCACGCCTGAGTACAGGGCAGTGGATGGATGCTTCATTAGCGTGATGTGTCCACGCTTGATTCGGGTTTCTTGCTTGCTCATCATGGTCTCCAGTAGTACAAATCTAACAATAAAACAATCATTCCTAACAGGAACAACACTCTCTCAAACTTCTCGTATCTAGTGAACATCACTCAACCTCCTTGAACTCAATGTAGTCATCGGTCTCGATCACTTTCATCTTGCCCTTGGCAATGCGCACCAACAACTCGCAAGTCACCTCACGATGCTTGCGCAACTCACCTCGTGAGTATCCATAGCCCAATGTAGCTACGATCGCCCACACCAATAGAAACATCTCAGCCATACTGAATGTCATAGAACCTCCTGAAAATAAAGACCCACGGTGTCGTGGGATTAAGTTTTAGAACAACTCGTGATTGTTCTTCGCCCATTCAGCGATCTTGGCGTTGTTGCGAGCCAAGCGGATGGACTTCGTATTGCGCATCATCATTGTGAAGAACACGCCTTGTACCTCGGATGAGGGAATACGCTCAACGAACGTCATGAACTTAGTCAACTGATCTTGTGTCTCCAGTACATCCACTGCTTGAAACATGATCATCAACTGCGCACTAATGTCATTGGGCATAGCGATGCTCTCAGGGGCCTTGACGATGTCCTTCACATCGATCAATGATTTCTCCATTGATATGAATGCCGCCATATCAGCCGCGAATGACGCACCGACAGTACCCGCTAGTGCTACCTTCGTGCCGTTCTCACCGATCGCATCACGATTGCGCACGATCACGTCAGCCTTCGCCAACGAGCGAGGGGACACAAACGATAAGGAACTCATAGATGGTTTGAAGATGTATGGGTTATCGTTCTGATCACCTGTGGTGTACGACGCCAAGCAACGAGGGAACATGGCAACTGCCGCACGAATCACACGTGACACACGAGCCTGCACCTTGTCACCGATCGTCACTGATTGACCAGCCCACTCGAGCCACTCGTTCACATTGGGCTTCGCCATGCGCATGATGCAAACACGATTGCCTGCGTGAGCAAGCATGGAGTCACCCACACCATCGCCTGCATTGTTCGATGTTGCAAAGATTTGTGACCCACTGGGCAGTGGCTTGTCACCTACCATTCGCTCAAGAAACAACCTAGTGAAGATTACTTGCAAGAGCTTAGGTGACTTCATGAACTCGTCAGCTAAGATACGCTTAGGCTTTGAGCTAGTCAGATTGAAAAGACTTGACACGTAATACTCTAGCGTCTGAGTCGCATGGTTGGGGATAGTCATGCCAATGTCTGACATATCTTTGACAGGGCAGTCGATGTAGATGTAGTCGTACTTGTCGCCTTCGATGTTCACACCATCGGCAGGACTGCGCCACTTGTCACCACTATCTTCTGCCATCATAGCTAACAGGGAGGTCTTGCCACAACCAGGTTCGGACTGTATGACAGGCGTGATCTCTGAAGCTATTAGGGGAATGATTCTGCGCAGTTCGTTGATAGAAACTGTTTCGACTGTTTGAACTTTAGCCATGATGTATTACTTTCTTTACTGAATGGTTACTAGACGGATTTATTATTACTTACACACACTTGAACGAACTAAATTTACCGAGGATGTCGTCTATATCCTCCTTCACTGCGTGACGCACCGCATCGGACTCACGAATGTCCTCTGCCGTAACACCACTCAATGCTTTCTCCAATGATGCCCGAGCCTCTTCCAGCTGGGGATCACCGCTTAGATTGAAGCCCTTGAATGTATCGCACATCTCTTTGGCTTTCAATATGGTCGTGTCGTAGATCTTGCGCTTCTTGGTCTTGGTTTCTCCTGTGTTGTCGTCAATGCCAACATCGTCCACGCCACAGCAATGGCTGATCGACTTCATAACTTCGATGAACCTTGATTGCTGTTCCACCATCACGTGAGATACTATTTCCTGTGCTTGTTGACTGTATGTGGCAAAAAGATCCTCTGCGATGTCTGACGCTATGCCACATCTGAAATCAGACATGGGAACTTCTGACACAAACAGTTGGACGCCAAACTTAGATACCAGTTGTTCTTTAGCGGGGTAGTCATTGCGGTCGAACATATCTCCTTGCTTGAACGCCATGTCCGAGACGATGCTATCGTAGGCAAGGATAAAGTCGCCAAGCAACGTATTGAATGCCGCCTGATGACCGTGATACTCTTGCTTGAACTTGGGCATATCCACAGACGGCAACAAGTCCTGCGAGTTGTTCCATCTATAAGTCCTGCGCTTGACCCAGTTATAGATAGTCTGACGATAGTTGACGATCGCCTTGTGACGTGGGTGATCTGCCAAGAGGTTCTTGACGTAGCGCCCCGCGCTCTTGTCTGCATTCTTTGATGCAGTAACTTCATTGCTGATGACTCGGTCTTGCTTCGTCGCTGACCATACATTGACATCCACGCTCACGAGGACTGCTGATGAGGCAAGGCTGATGAGGTGATCGGGTTTATGTAATTCCATAACTCTCTCCTTTGGTTGAAAACAAATCCCACTGATACGTGGGTCTCTAAACAGTGGGGTAGCTGATCTGCTCTCCCCACTAGCTATAAGTATAACACAACTTGACCTTTGAGTCAAGGGGTTTACTCAACTTTTTTCTATGACCAGTCTGTGATGATCTGTCTGCTCATGTACATCCAGTCGAGTTCAAAGTCACCGTGATAGCGTTCTTCAACGTCAGTTGATTCTTCTCCAAGACGCAAGAACATAACGCCCAAACTGCAAAGTAGTTTTTCCTCACGCACCTGTGACGCCCAATCTTCCGCTAAATGCACCAACGCCTCGTGGCTTGCCACATCGGGGAAACTCTCGTACCATTTCACGTTCTCGGCAGTGAAGTTGAACCTTTTGTTTTTATAGTCCACCTCCACTTCCGACAATGCTATCTGGCACTTGGGGTTGCTCTTGGCTTCCGCTAAGAATGTATAAAACGACTGATCGTTGTTGGCATCGTGGTCATGCACGAACCGAATCGTGTACGCCACATCTGATCTATAGCCCATAGTTATCTCCTTCTTTCTCCACATTTAGTTCTTCCTCTAACAACCAATCTCCACCCACTAGCATGTAGTGTGAGGGAGGAATGTATTTATCCAAAGTGTAGAACTGCATTTGATCTGCCTTCTCACCCATTGCGTTACCGCAACCCCCTCTACCTAGAACCTCACGTTCCAGTGGGTCGTAAGATAGACTCCATATTGCAGGGCTACTGCCGTTACGCCTAGACGGAGGCGAGGCAACCATATGCCCACCTGTCCAGTGTTCGGGTGTGTGAGGCGTGACCATGTTGAACCACACATCGGTGTAACCCCAACGCTTGCACTTACCTAGCACCTGCACGAGGCACATGAATGTTTTCTCATTCATCGTCATCTCCCCAATTAGTTACTTCGATATAGAACTCGTACTCAAGCGGGTATGCCCCATACAAATCTCTAACGAAACAAGTGAACTCGTAGTCCTTACCTGCGTCTTTGCAAGCTTTAGCTACCTCACCTGCGTACCACCACGCCTTGATCGCATGGGTGTCTAATCCGTCAGGTATGTCCACTGTCCTCGTGGTCGTTTCTACTGTTCTCTTAGTCATCTGTGTAACCCGCCCTTGTTGTTGATACCCTTGAGATCAGCCATGTCGGTGATCATCATGTAGTTGCTCTTGTGCATAGGCACAACTGTGCGCACTGCGTCATGCGAGAGTTTCTCTCCACATGGCATGCAATGCTTGTAACCAAGCTTCCACCGTTCCGTGGAGTACTGTTCATCGCAGTTACGGCAATGGGGCTTGTAGCTTTTCATGGTTTCTCCAATACTTCTGTTATGGCAGTCATAGCTTTAGACGCTTCGGCTTGTGCCTCTGCGATGTACTTGGCTGGCTGACGCATGGTGTACTCGGCTCTACTCAGGGTGTAGATCATGGTCTCCAACGCCTCATACGCCTGTCGCAGAACATAGTCTTTCTCCACAGAGAAATGAAACTCCTCGGGGGTCATTCTTCATCCTCCTCGTACTTGACAAAGTCTTCTTCCTGCAATGGGGGCAATGTGATTGCCTCATTGACCATGTACCACACATCCTTGAGAGTCTCCATACTCTCCGAACCTGTGCAAGCGTTGCAATACGCGTAAGGTTCACCATCCTTGTTGTAATAAACTTCTTGGAGACAGAACCAATCTTCACCTGCGTTTTCTGTCTTTGTGTTTACGACGCGATAGTTCCAGTGCATGATTAGTTCTCCTCGTATGAGTGGGTGACTACGCCCATGGTCTTGATGCGGTACTTGTTCTCATGTCCCTCGTGCATGTCGCCTTGGATGCAGATGTGCATCTCGTACTCGGCAGTGTCCCGATGGTCATACAACGCCAAGGGTTTGCCATTGCACAGAAGCAGAAACATGCTACGGCTTGCTGTCTCCTGTTGTTGTTCTCTCTGTGGCTCGAAGCCCAGAGGTGCGTACTGAACCTTAACTTTTCCCATAATGATCTCCTGATTGATGCAGGTATGGCATCGGACGCCATACCTGCTTTGTGATTAAAGAATGTCGTAGCCTGTGAGGTACTCGAAGGACTCAACCTCGTTCATCTCTGAAGTAATGGTTAACCCTTCATACTCATCGTCAATGTCACCGAACTCATCGAAGCCAAACTCACGATCAAGGAACTCAAGGTTCTGTGTGTGGTATGTGTCGATGCGGCAATCAACCGCTAAATAGTCATCCACGCCATCGTGGGTATTGACATTGGGTTGACGGGACTTAGTAAGACGCAAAGTCTTGCGGACTGAACGAGGCATAGCCTGCATCCAATCAGTTGCTTTCTCTACCTGCTTAACAGGTAATGCTGTAACAAACGAAACTATCATGATCTCTCCTTGGTTCCTGCAAAGGACACCGATTGGTTGAAACAAAACCCACGGATGCGTGGGAAGCTATTTAGGGTCGCTTGGCATCTACCTCCCGACCCAGACTCCAGTATAACATAACTTGACATATGAGTCAAGCAGTTAATAAAAAAAGTAATCTACGACAGTGATCTTGCATAGGCTCCGCTCTTCTCGTAGTGCTGTTTTTGTTTAAAGAGTTCGTCACCCTTCAAACCTCTGCGGTAGCGCATACGCAATGTGTCATATGGGATTTCTAAGTAGATAGACCATTGACGCAATGTTTTGGATAGACCGTCATGCGTGATGATGTCTGTGGACTGGGAATTGATGGGTTTGAGCAACATGGGGGAAACCTCCGATAGTTATTGAAGAGTTCATTATATTCTAATTGTTCAAGGTGTTCAAGAATTATTTTTATTTTGTTCTAGCGTTCTACTCTGTTCTACTTTTCGTACTATGCTTATAGAACGGATTTTGGGGGGTACGTGTTCTCTAAGTTGTTGTTTTTATTAATTATTTATTTAATAAAATATATGTTTGTTCTATGTTCTATGAAAAATGAGGGTATGCCTCTCTTTTTTGCGATTTTTGCTACATTGGCTGAGAGGCTCTTGATCTCTGTACTTTTTCTATAATTTGCCCATACCCTCCAAATTTCTTAGTACAATAGAACGGATTGCCCGCAACCCGCATGGATCCTCACTTTTCTTGTTCTAACTATGCTTTTAAAAGTAGAACATGTTCTAAAAAAACACGGAACAAACCCTGCAACCTATCAGTTAAGAAAACGGTAAATGACGCAACCACATTTTCAGCTCTATCATTTCTGAGAACGGTAGGCGATGCAATGAATTCCACGCATGCGTGGGAAGCTAATTAAGCTCCTTGTTCACGCATTGCGCGCCTCCTCGCGCGCGACCAAAAATAACTGGTTTCAAAAAGCACGGACAAAAAAAAGCCCACATGGCAAAACCATGTGGGCTTGGGTTACAACATCATTTGTTGTATGTCATCCAAAAGGATTTTACGGCAAGGTTGAACTTGGCGCTGTTCGCTGTGGTGTCACGTTTTGCCTCTTTCACTTTCACCGATTTTGCCTGTGCATCGAATAACTTGGTCATCGATTCTGCAAAATCTAATGTGGTGCGTGATACTGTTGTGCCGTTGCGCTTTGCAAGTATTTTCTTACAGGCACGTTTTAGGTCACCCAGTCGGTTAGAACAGTAGTCACCTACATCGTCACGGATCGTTTTTATGATCCCATGCAATGCTGGGTTAGTGTTTTTCAGTTTGCCAAATTCTTGGCTTGAATAAGCAAAGGCATAAGCCACACCGATCTCGATCTTTTCAACCTTTGCATTTTTGACATGCTCGGGTGTTGCGAGAATGTAATGGTCATTCACAACGGCATAGACCTTGGCAGGGTGACGTTCGCCATGGCGTAAGCGATAACCATCGTAAAGCATTTCCTTTGCTTCGCTTGGGAT
Organism: Ophiocytium majus; assembly: GCA_032358315.1. Classification (NCBI taxonomy): domain Eukaryota; class Xanthophyceae; order Mischococcales; family Ophiocytiaceae; genus Ophiocytium; species Ophiocytium majus. Next base: position 13,529 of record JAULBY010032105.1, read on the forward strand.
GTCCTCGGGAAACCCTGCAATGTTAGCCAAGGCATATTCACCCTGCGCATCTAAACTGTCACCTGTACCTGCCTGTTGATAACCGAGATCTTTCAATGATGAGATAGACATAGCGTCTCCTAAAAAGTTAAACACGTATCGCTAGAAGAATTTCTAAACGATGGTTAACAATAGCAAATGTGGGATGTTAAGTAAAGTTCCATGAGGGGATGGGATGCTATTTAAGGGTTTTGTTAGCCACGCACGCACTCCCGCGCGCGACAGAAAATAACTGGTTTCAAAAAAGGCGGGCGTAAAAAAACCCCGCAGACCTTTCGATCTGCGGGGTCGGTCAGCTAATTACTTAGCTTCTGAGTGTTTCCACTTCACCATGAAGGCGACTTTCGCTTCAGCAAAACGCTTGTCATCAGCCGACTTGTCTCCACGATTTTTCGCAGACACTAGGCGGTCAGGGGCGGTATCTTTAAACCACGCTTCCACGAACTCAGCAAAGTCTTTGTTGACTCCACGATTCCGTTCTTTACCCTCATTGAGAATCTTCGTGGCGGCTCTTTTTAAGTCACCCAGTCGATTCGAGCAATAAGTAGAACACTTCTCTCTAATCTCTTTCACTAGAGCGTGGAGAGCGGGGTTGGTGTTTGCCAACTTACCAAACTCTTGCGCTGAGTAAGAGTAAGCGTATGGCACGCCAATTTCAACCTTCTCTACATTGTCAGCCTTGATATGCTCAGGCGTGGCACGAATGTAGTGGTCATTGATAACCGCATAAACTACAGCGGGCTGAAGCGCATTGAACTTCATGCGATAACCTTCATACAGTTGGTCTTTAGCTTCGACTGGGACTTCTTTGGGGAAGTCTTTGATCTGAGTAAGAGCAAAGCGGGCGACTGACTCCAAGGTCTGGTGCGCACCGGCTTGTTGGAAGGCTGAGTCTTTCAAAGAAGTGAAAGATACTTGCGTGGCGGATTCCACGGCTTTTGCGGCTGATTTTGCCATGTTCAAATCTCCATAAAATGAACGATTAAGAAATACTGGGGGCTGAACTGCTGACCCAGTGATGTAACAATACCCTAGTGGAGGGTCTTAAGTAAAGTTTCACGAGGGGATGGAGTCCTAATTAGCGACCTTGTCGACTCGCACGCACTCATACGCGCGACGGAAAATAACTGGTATCAAAGGGAGCTACGGCTCCCTTTGATTAGCGCTTGAGTCTGCTGTACTCATCGCCGTCTAGCTTTGCGCAGAACGTTGCGCGAGCTACTTGTTCCCTAGCCTTCTTAAAGAACTCATACCGACTAGGTAGGACACTAAGAGGTCGGCGCTGATGTAGCGCCTCCCTCATAGCAACCATCACATGCTTACGCCATATGTTGGTCTGACCGACTGTCATCAGTCGTCCTTGCGTTCTATCTTAGGCAGGATCAGTGTGATCATTGCCGTGCTAACTACTAGACCTGCTATCCAGATCCACATACCTTGTGGCGCAAGCATTGCAACCGACAAGGCAAAGGTGATCGTGTTGACCACCAAAGCTAAACCATGAAACATAACTCTCTCCTTTAAAGAGAGGGGCCGAAGCCCCTCATGTTACCGCTTGTAGCGAACTGCTACTGTCTGACCAAACAGGTTGGTCACCTTTGCAAACACATCCTTGTTAGGATATGAATACATCCACTGCTTAGCACCGCTAAGTGTCCAAGCCTTGTGAGTCTTAACCAACTCACCCCAACGTACATTTACTGTGTACATACAGTCTCCTTTCAAGAGATCTGCAACCGCTACCGTGTTGCATTGAGGTCAGATTACGACATTTGGCGTGTAAATGTAAAGTTTGGCGGGGGACACCCCCCATCCCCCCACCCCCCAAGACCCTGAATGGGTCCCCCCTCATACCCCATACCCCCTAACAAGCAC